>CAUYRT010056330.1:0-33736 GCA_963574885.1 Lepilemur ruficaudatus
GGAAAGGAAAAAGGAAAGGAAAAAGGAAAGGAAAAAGGAAAGGAAAAAGGAAAGGAAAAAGGAAAGGAAAAAGGAAAGGAAAAAGGAAAGGAAAAAGGAAAGGAAAGGAAAGGAAAGGAAAGGAAAGGAAAGGAAAGGAAAGGAAAGGAAAGGAAAGGAAAGGAAAGGAAAGGAAAAAGTGAACCAACCATCTGTTAGCTGATTTCCTATTCACCCCACTCTGGGAACACAAGGCAGGAGCACAGCAGCCAGAGCACCCAGGGCCCACCATACTTTTAGGGGCCTATAAAAATGTCTTGATTTCTTCTGAAATAGAAAGAAAAGGCCGGGCGCAGTGGCTCACACCTGTAATCCTAGCATTCTGGGAGGCTGAGGCAGGAGGATCACTTGAGCCCAGAAGTCTGAGGTTGCTGTGAGCTAGGCTGATGCCACAGCACTCTAACCTGGGCAAGACAGTGAGACTCTGTCTCAAAAATAAATAAATAAATAAATAAATAAATAAATAAATAAATAAATAAATAAAAATAAATTAATAAAATGAAATAGGAAGAAAAGTTAATATAATTCTTCCTGGATTTTATTCCCCTTTATACCAATACAGTGGTAATATCTCATTTTAAAATGTTTTTGGAGGAACAGGCCCAAGAAGGCAAAAATGCCTAGGGCCCACAAACGTCATAATGTGGCCCTGACATGAGGGTTGGCCTCATGGCTTCTCCCTCCTGACTGGGTCTTCCAGAAACCAGCTCAGCAACTAGTGCATGAAGCACCTTGTTCTGTTAACATCCTCTCAGCATTGAGCAATCGTGAAGAGGTGGTCTGGGAAGCCCAGCACTACTGCATCCCAAACTTCTGGCTTACGGATCCTCAGCTGAGGCCTGGATACTAAAGGAAGTGGCTTGAACTAACGCAAGAGGAGGAGACTCCTCTCACCTCCTCTCACCTTTACAGGATTTGTAAAGACTCTGTCCAGTGGCCTTCTTTCCCAAAATACCTTCCACCTCCTCCACTCCTGCCTGGAATCACATTATTTACTCCTTTGAAATAAGACAGCAGTAATGTGGTGAAAAGTGCACACACTTTGTTGTCAAACTCATTTGTATGAACACTGGCAAATTGCCTGGCCTCCCCGGGGCTCAGTCTTTTTTACAAAAGAATGAGTAAAAAATGATAATAGTGGTGGTTAAGATAAATCTGCCCCATGTGGTGGCTCATGCCTGTAATCCTAGCAGTTTGGGGGGCTGAAGCAGGATTGCTTGAGCCCAGGAGTTCAAAACCAGCCTGAGCGACATAGCGAGAGCCTGTCTACAGCAAAAAAATAAAAATAAGATCAATTAAGAAAAATAGTAAGGTGTGGTGGCGTGCCTGCAGTCCCAGCTACTCTAGAGGCTGAGGCAGAAGGACCGCTTGAGCCCAGGAGTTGGAGAGTACGGTGAGCTATGATCACACCACTGCACTCCAGCCTGGGTGACAGAGCAAGACCCTATCTCAAAAAAAAAAAAAAAAAAATGGCCGGGCGCGGTGGCTCACGCCTGTAATCCTAGCACTCTGGGAGACCAGCCTGAGCAAGAGCAAGACCTTGTCTCTACTAAAAATAGAAAAACTAGCCAGGCATGGTGGTGCATGCCTGTAGTCCCAGCTACTCGGGAGGCTGAGGCAGAGGGTTGCTGGAGCCAGGAGTTTGAGGTTGCTGTGAGCTAGGCGGATGCCACGGCACTCTAGCCCGGGCAATAGAGTGAGACTCTGTCTCAAAAAAAAAAAGTACATGAGATGATGAACAGAGTAATGAAAACTACTGTGATGGGTGCTGTAGCTGAAACCACAGTTGGGGGGAGGTTGAATGCCAGAGGAAGAACTTTACTCTATAAGCAGGGAGAGGCCATTAGAAGTTTTTGAGAATGGAATGAAGCAACTAGATCTCTGTTCTGTAGGGAAAAGTATGACGAAAGAATGAATAATAGCTAGGAAAAGTTTAGGAGCAGGTCATTTTGCTAAATGGTTTTGCAAGGCGTCAAAGGGAGTGCGATGAAGAGCTGCCGTAGGAGCAATGACAGTGGGAATGGCCGGGGAAAGCAAAGGTGGATTTGATGTTAAATTTTTAAAAACTGATCAGTTGTAAATGTAAGGATGTGAGGGAAGAATCTAAGAATTCTGGTCTGTTGGTGGCATCTGTCATTTTAGGGAACAGCACAAGGGGACTATGTGAGAGAGAAGCTGATCCATTAGGGATAGGTGGGATTTGAAACACTGGCAGTTTAGAATCCCAAATCTGCCATATCCTAATGATTCGCTCTCGAACAAGTTAGTTAACCTCCGTGTGCCTCTGAGGGCTAAATAAACTAGTGAAAATAAAGAACTTAACGTAATGCCTAGATTGTAGCAAGAGGTCAACAGCATTAGCTATTTTTATTATTACAATTATCATTATCATTACCATCATTTTGTTACCATTATCATCCATTTGGAGTTACCTAAAAGACCATTGGAAATCAGTACTCAGGAGAGAGATGAGAATTTGTGATAGAGATTTGCACTAACATAAAGGTGTTAGTTGAGTGTAGTAAGAAAGGAGGAAGTGGCCAAAGGATGGAGGTAGTTTGGGGAGAGGGCTGAGGCCAAGAGCTTTCATTTAAGGGATGAGTAGAACAATAGGCATTAACGATAGGCATAATGTCTCTAGGAGACACAATGAGCCATTCATGCCCTGACTCACGATGGCTACATGACTACCAGACATTTCCAGGCACGGCAAGGCAGTATCTCTGAATTCAGATCTTCTCTGCACAGTTCATACTCCCAAAGCTGAAGAACAATGATTGCTTATTTTATATTAAAAATGTCCAAGGCTCAGGACTGTTCTTCATGAATCATAATGTCACAGGAAATCTTTAAATCATCTCATCTAATCCGTTTTGTTTTGTTTTTCAGGTAAATAAAGTGAGGCTCCAAGTGACTTGCAAAGATCAGATTTCAGCTAATGACAAAGTCTAGACTGAAGCTGTCAAACACAGTGCTGCGTATGGGGGGAATGACATATGGTTTAAGGATATGATAATGCATTAAAGGATTCTCTCTTTCCATCTCGGGTTAGGTTTGGTGTGAGACTACTTCTTCTCAGAAGCATTTGCATCATTCGGAGTTTCTCAACCTCAGCACTGTTGTTGACAATTTGGGCTGAACAACTCTTTGCTGTGGGGAGCACTGTCACCCTATCATAGAGTATTTAGAGTATCCCCTCTACCCATAGATGCAAGTAGAATTACCCCCAACCCAGCTGTGACAACCATAAGCATCAACAGACATTGCCACTTGTACTCTGGGGGACAAAATTGCCCCAGGTTGAGAACCATTGCTGGAATTGATTACAAGTTACTTCTTTTCATTAAGAAGTGATAAACTCATCCAAAGTTCAAGATTTTCCAATACATGCACAGATTAATAAAATTGGAGCATTTTTTCTTTTTGGCTAGTGATCTTGGAATAAATATATCTGTCCTCATTTCAGAAAAGGAGGAGTTTTAGTGGTTGGGTATTTAAATCATAAGAACCATTTTATTAAATACTCATTTCAATGACCCAAATAAAGCCCAGCAAAAATACTTCAAATTATTTTTTTTTAAATCATATGATTAAAGATGAGATATTGTTGTAGGAAATAAAGCAATAAAGTAAAATTTACCTGTTGACAATTTCAAATAGATATTTAAATACCTAAAACCCAGGTTTTCTAATTCCTCTACTGCTGTATTTCCCCAAATGTGTTTCACAAAGTCCTACTTCCAAGGGATTATTAATAGGCAATCTGTGGGCACAGGATTCTATAGTCAAGAAGGTTTGGAAAGTGGTGGGTTAAAATTAATGATTTTCTTTCCCGCACAGCTCATCAGTGCCTCCACTATGTTTATGAGCAGTATAAATCTCCTGGAAGCACATACTAGGTGAGTTGCTTCTCTATCTTATCTGGCCATGCAATGTTTTTGTTTGTTTGCTTGCAGACTTTCTCAAGCATTCACTATTTCTCAGAACACATTTTGGGAAACACTGTGCTACCCCCTCACTGCCTTAACTAGCGTCTGATCACCCCGACTGAGCTCTGGAGCTGCAAGGACCAGACGAGACTAAATGCCAACAGCAGGCCTGCAGATCAGCAACTGACTATTTAGAGCCATAATACCGTATAGTTTCTTTCTGTCATGCAGGCAAAAATTTAATTTCTACCGGAAACTGCTGTTATACCTGAAATTATCAGTTGGGTTTTTTTTTTATGATAAACATTGGGATTGGTCCTGCTATTTCTATTAAACAAGAAATAGGGGTTTATTGGAAATATCCTAGGGTAGTTCAGAGTTGTGAAGGAAGAATCAAACACCAAGACATAGGGTCACTCCAGGCACCTGAGGAGCAGTAATTCAGGGACAGCTACTTTGGCTCCAGCCACCAGATGGCCCACTCCATGCACCTTCTATCTGAGAACATCCCCTAAAAGTTCAAATGTCTTCCAAAAGAAGACGTCAATTGGCTTAGCTGGAGTCAGGTGCCTATCACTTACCCCTACCTCCTTAAGGGTCATGGGTGAGGTCCCACAATCGGCAGCCCCACCCAAATGACACAGAATGAAGGAGGGACAATTCATCCAAAACACGGTTGCAAGAAAGAAAAACTAGAGATGTCTTCGTACTTACTGAGCAGAAGTAGACATGTACTTTCCTTCATTCCACTGTTTCTGCCACTTCTAGTCAGTGCTTTACATTTCTTGCACACAGCACTGAAACATTGCAGATGGCCAGCTTTGGTTCTTCAGTCACAGACATGAGAGCTTTCAAAGCATTCAAAGAGGGGTTTTTTAGGTTGAGTCATTCTACGAAGAAAACTGGCACTGTTGATAAATGACTCCCAAGGAAGAATCATTTACTCTAATTATCAACTAAACTCATTCATTCTTAACAGCCACCTGAAACACAAGGAAACAAAATTTAAGGCAATGTGAGAAGGAAGGAGGGGAGCCTTTAAAGACAGATGTAACAAATCAATTCCTCCCGACCTCCAAATGATCCAAGAAAAGGGGTTTAGTGAAGCATCTGCCCTCTCCCCATCCTCAGGTCTATTGACCACAAGTTTTTCTTAATAATTCTAAAATTCTTTTGATAACCATCAACTTCTGTGAAAACAGAAGGAATTCTGTGTTATGATGATGCTTTTTGATCTCAAACAGAGACTGTACCCCCATCCATGGTGGAATTCCTTCTATCTGAAAAAGTTTTTCATCCGGCCACAGTTTTTCTGAAGTATTTGTAATCAGCACACCTTATCTTGCTAGGCAGAAGTGCAACACACAAGTTAGATTGTTGCCATATTTTTATTTTTATTTTTGAGCCTGTTTAAAAAAAAAATCTTTATCAGGTAAGTTCTCATTTGGATTTAATTATTTGTCTCTTTGTTATGACGAAAGTCTCAATTTTACAGGAAAGAATAAAATAAGAAAAGCATGATTTCTAACCAAGATTTACTACTGCATTCATTTTTATGAAATAAAATATAAAGTCACCTGTATTCTGGGGCAAAAGTAAATTTTATATGTTCTTTATTTCCTTACATACTTTATTACATAGCAAGCTGAAATTCAAGTTTTAAAAAAATCATATCTGAATTACCCTAATTTGATCATTACTTATTGTATGCTTGTGTCAAAATTTCACACATACCCCATAAATATGTATAACTATTATGTATCTGTAGTAATTAAAAATAAGAATAAATCATATTGTTTGAGAAAGGAGAAAAAGAGGAGGAAATGAACATGCAACACATTTTATAATCACTTCCTCCAATGGAAACATTTTACTTAAATTCAAACTCTGCAGAAAATGTCAAGTAGAATAAAACAATCACATGTCCAATACAGAGACAGAGATGAAAGGATGCTGGCTATATTCTGTTATTTTGGTTTTCACCTGTTTCTTCTGGAAAGAAGGGGCTGTGTGCTTTTTAAGGAAGGAGGATATGGGAAAAGAACATTTGGCTTCTCTGCATCCAGTCCTGGGGGAGGGGCGAGCTGCTGTCTGCAAAACACCACTGTTTATTCAACAGTTAAAAGAGAGAGAAGTGGACATAAAATAGAAATAAAAACTCTACCCACCCCCCAACACTGCTGATAATGCCTCAGGCACACATGAATCTATTGAGTAGTGTCTGAAGACAAAACTAGTAGGAAGCATTTATCTTTGAAATAGATTTGTTTTTTAATCTACTTTAAAATGTGTACTAAGTAAACCTTAAATAGCAAATCTCAAAGTAGAAGAGAGGTCATTTGCATTTAAGGAGACAGAATTAATTAGAACTAAAAAATTACAGCTCTACTGGGTATGCATTTTAATTTGGTCTGCTGTCTAGGGCATTGTTATTCTGAACAATTACGAAGCAAACTCCTATACAGGAAGTCATCATATGTGGAGAGTTTTCTGCAGGTTGAATGTCTATTAATAATAATCTTCCTTTTCATCCTCTGGCTGTCCTCTGGCTGTCCTGACAGCATATATAATTAAAGACAATGTTTCTTTGGTACTTAGCAAACATGAGGTAATTTTGGCAATGGTGAAATCTACAATAATTGAAGATAATACTTGGGCCTGCCAGTAGGGGGAGTGCCAGCCACATTTAGCAATAGAGAGCTTCAGAAATGTTTATGGCAGGATTCTAGGAGAGTAAACTTACTAATTAAGGAGTATAATAAAGAATAAAGCCCAGTCATTCATGCAAAGACTTCTGTTGGGGCAACTGCATGGGCCCAGGTGCCTGGAGAGAAACATGAGTAGCCTGCGGAAGTGACAGTTGGGTTTGGGGCACAAGAGGTTTCATTTAATGTGTGTAACATAATTTATTTAACCCTTTATTTCCATACACACGCCATGTTTTGTTTTTGTTTTTGTTTTGTTTGTTTTTGCTAGTACACATCAAGCTTGGATGACTGCCAAAAATAAGAATTTCAGTTGACAACTGAATTCCTCATTTCTCCCATAGACCTCTATTTTTTTTAAATCCCAGAACTCCCTGACCTATAACCTCACATATTATAGTATCTGATGAACCCTTGCAGATTTTGATAAAGACCTTTTGCCATTCAAATTGTCTAAATTTCACTTTAAGTAATGCTCATGCAGTATTTTACTCTAATTCACCAAGGGTGGTTCCCTTCCCCTCAGGATACACTCAACTGCAGTCCCGTCTCCAGAGAACACTTCCCTCCTCTCTCCACAAGATTACAAATCCTTCTATTTGCAAGAGAGTCCTTCAAAATTCTATACCAGCTTTTCTCACAATAAACAACAGGTCTTAGTCTCTTAAAATAGTACTGTACATGAGGGAAGATGAGAATTATGCCAAATGCTACTTTTGAAAACACACTTTTTGCATAACTGAGAAAACAGTCTTTAAAAATTGAGGCTTTTTGAAATGTTGCAGTATTTATTCATCTTTTGTCAAGCCATAGAAAGAAACCCTTTAGAAGCAATGGCTTGAAGACTTCAAAAATCCTAGGTTCAAATTCCAGTTTTGAATTTAATGACGAGGCGACTTTGGAAGAATTATCTTAACTCTCTAAGCCTGTTTCTTTGTAAAATGGAGTAATAGTAACTGCTCTTCAAGGTTGTTTTCAAGAAAGAGGTAATATATGTCATGTCTCTGGCATACAGGGAACGCTCAATAAATAGTTTGTTATTCTTAATAAAATGGGAGCTAAATCTTATGATCTTCACAGATATACAGGCCCAACTCCAATTCCTTTTAAGAAAAGGAGTCTTAGACTAAAATGCTCCTATTGTGAAACAGATAATGTCTTCTTTATGAAGGGTTAGACTGCCAGAGTTAAATGCTGTGCCATTTAGTCACCCTTTTCCCCAGAGTATACAGAGAGCTGGCTTCAGCAATGCACCCTGCCAGAGATCTGAACAACTGCTGCTTAAATGCACCAGAGTATCAGGCTGGGGAAAGCACACTCCGTTTGCGCTGGGGCAGCAGAGAGAGCAAAGGCTGCAAAGACAAACGAGAAAGACCAAGATGAACCATGAGAACAACCAATCCCAAAGGACACAGAAGTAATACAAGGAAAAGCAGACTTTGTTTTAATGCTTGTGGGTGGGTACCCACAGAGAAATTAGAAAAGACACACACACAGAGTCAGGCCTCTGTGAAAAAGCAGCAATCAAAGAATAACACAACAAATCCAATAGAGGAATGGAAATGACTCGATTCTGTTAAGAATGCACCTGAACCGAAAAACATGGGGCTGTCTCCCAGAATGCAGGGCAAAAATATCCAAACAGAAACTCTGAGAGTAAAGATACAAGCATGGAGGATCAATCCGTAAGGTCCAGAAACTGTGGAGGCGAGATTGCAAGAAGACTCTAGTTTTAGGATGGAAAGGGCCTACCAGGAGCCACACAGGATTAATTTTTCTAAAGACCCACACTCAGACACTCCAAAGATGAAAATGCTAAAGATATAAAAAGAATTATACAGGCTTCTGTAAAACGGTTACCTTCTAAAGAACAAGAATCCCGTTGGTCTCAGACTTCGTAGAGCTAGAAGACAATGAGAAATGTTGTTGACATTCTAAGGAAAAAATTTTTGAACCTACAATGCTATACTAAGCTAAACTCTCCGTCAAATCCTGAGTACAAAATAGACACTTTGAGACATGCAAGAACTCAAACAGTTTACTTTCCATGAACCATTCAAAAAATATCCATGTGAGGACATACTACCACAAAACACAAAAAGGATCTAAAAGTGCAAATAAACAAATGGAATGAGCTAAGCCCCAAAAAACTACTGAAGAAACACTATTTATCAGGATGGAAAATAAATTGTTCCGGATTAGAACAGGAGTCAGAGTTCTGCAAAGAAGGAGAATTCCCTTACACGAATGTATAATTAAGAACCAGAAAGTTCTTAGAAATAAAATGAAGGCATTATGACTTTTTTATAAAGCCAAAAAGAAAGGCAACTAGAAATATTAGGAAAAATAAAATATTATTAAAGAAAGCCATCATGCAAACATAATATTAATACAAACTAAAATGTGATATATTTTGAATAATCTATTGGCTTTAAGAAAAAAGAAGCCCATGAAATACAAGAAGTGCTTCAGAAACTCCAACCCTGTCTAGTGGCTTTTATATACCTCCTTTAGAATCTAATCATCCAAATGGATAAAAGCAAAATTTAAGGATGACATAGAAATTATATAATCCACACATTCAAATGGATATGTGCAAAACTTGTATTATTCTTTTTATCTTAACAAAGAATACTTGTATTTCTATTACATCCAAAGAACATTTATATATATTTAATTTATATGTGTGTGTGTGTATATATATATTGAGATAGTCTTTTCTACAAATAAAATTAAAATGCTATTAATATAAAATTAAGAAAAAAAAGACTAAAGGAGAGCTGGGTATGGTGGTGCACACCGATAGTCCTAGCTACTGGGGGAGGCTGAAGCAGAAGGAATTCTTCAGCCCAGGAGTTTGAGGCTACAGTCCACTATGATTATAATCATGCCTGTGAATAGCCACTGCACTCCAGCTTGGGCAATATAGTGAGACCCTGTTATCATAATTTAAAAAAAGATTAATGGAAGTCAGAAGTGAGGAGAGGAGGTAGACCGAATGTTGCTAAGTTTTTTAGCTAATGTAACGGAGTCAAAAGGTACTCTTTACATATAATGGATTAAAAATACATGTTTAAGTACATGCTTTAAACGACTAAGGCAGCCAGCAGCAGAATTTAAAATAATTACATAACTAGCACATTTGGGAGGTGGAACAGTAACATAGGTGGGAGGTGTGTGAGAACAAAATCTCTGACGAGTAAAAAAATCAAAGCATACTGTTTACAGTTATTAAACACAGTGGTTAAACACTGTAAAAATATAAAACACACACAATTAATAGTGATTATCTTTGAGGATTAGACTTGGGAGAAGGACATTAGGAAGAGTTTTATTTGTCACATAAATTCTTTTGTGTTGACTTTTGTTTTACCATGTGCGTACTTCACTTGTATAATAAATAGCTATTTAAAAGCAGCAAATGAGAAGACTATGTCGATGCCACGCTGGTGACCTCTGCTTCCCAGAATCCACACCTTTGTGCAGTCCCCCTCCCCGATTGTACAAAGATCTTTCTGTGTGACCTATAGTAAACAGCAGAAGCAATAGCATGTCATTTCCAAGGTTAGGTTATGTATGTCTTGGGTGCTCTCTCTTTCTCACTGGATCTGTCTCCCGGATCACTAGCCCTGTGGAAAGCCATGTTGTGAAAAGCCCAAGCTTCCAGGGAACAGGAACATGAGTGAGTTGGAAGCAGACCGCCCCCCAACCCAAACCCAGTCAACTTTCCACATACAGCAGCCCCAGCCAAAGCTTGACTGCAGCTTCAAGAGTAAACCAGAGCTAAGCCGCTCCTGAATTCCTAATCCTCAGAAACTGTGGGAGAACATAAATGTTTGTCGTGTTAAGCTTCTGTGCTTTGGGGTAATTTATTATGCAACAATAGATAGATAACTAATACAGACTGCTATCCCCTAGAGAAATAAAAGCAACTGAAGAACCATCTTTGCATGAATCAGAAGCTAAAACTAGAGCTAAAACACCTGGATTCTCCTCTCAGAAAAGCTCTGGCTAGCAATATCACTGATAAGGTAACTGGGCTTTCTGTGACCAGGAGTCCCACCTGCTGCCCCAAACTCAGTGTTACCTGAACTGAGCTCAGCTTGCCTGTCATCCGTGGTTTTCTAGTCCTTCCTCATAGACCCACCGTCCTCCCATGCACCCAAGCCTAACACGTCTTAGCCTGGGTTATCCCAAAAACAGAGCCAAAGACGATGTCTTACGTTCAAGTCATTTCTTTGGTGGTGGGATCCGAGAGGTTGGAAGTGAGAGACAGGAGAGTGAAAGCAATGAAAACCATTGCAAGGATGTGATATCAGATTGGCCACCAGTACAGACTACTAGGTGTCCAATCACCGTATCAAATGTGTCTCAGGACTTCCCACCAGGAAAAGGAAAAAGAAACGCATGTCTGTTGGCTTCCAGCACCGTGGGTCAAGAGTTGCCCACAGGACATTAACTCCCCAACACTCCCCTGCGATGAATACTGCCTAGCAGTCCTCAAGGACACAGGAGCACCAGGGCAGGAAGCAAGAAGCTCACAACACTAGCCTGCGAGTTTTGGCACGTTCTGGTTGGAATAATAGGTGAGGCCAATAGGATTTGAACTGCTGTACAAGACGTGTCCGGTACAATACACATCCAAATGTTGCCAAATCCTTTCTCTTTTTCAAACATATATCTCGCCCATCTCCTCTCTCTTCTGTGTCTTCACAGCCACTTACTTAATCCTGGCTCTCACTGCCTTTTTTTTTTTGGTCCACCTTAGCTGCAGATCGCATTGCCTGCTGCAACAGACACACAACTAGGGCTTCTCTACAGACAGATGCCCAAATAGAATAACTCCTAGTGTTATTTCTCTTTAGTCAAAGAAGCCCAGTCACTCTGGGTCAGAAAGTAACAGTGGCTGTGCCTCCCAGCTGCTGCCTGTGAAATAACCCAGGGATGGGCTGAGCTAGTCACTCAGGCCTGGGCGGGCACAATGACACTCTGCTGGGCCAGGCTTGTCCGAGGACTGCACAGAATCCCAGAGTGGACCCGAAAGCTGCTTTTCGCTCCCTCTGTGGCAATGGGTGTGAAGTTGTTACATGTTCTAGAGACAGAAAAAGAGGCCACAGTGAATTCCAGTAAATTGGAGGATATCTTTCAACATCGTTCACTGTGGCTCTCAAAAGCATCTCAACATTTCCATAAAATAATCTGTTTTACAACTTCACAGCTAATGGGCTCCTCTGTAGGTTGTACCTTGCCTGGGAAAATTCATCCCCTTACATACTTTATGAATTAAAATATTAAGCAACATTCCACGGGATTTTTTAAAAGTTGATGAATAATTTTTTTTTAATTTCCTTGGCAGATTCCGTGGCCTGATCCCTGCTTGTATTATAAACATGTTCAATGAATCTAAGGAAACTAGATTCTGCTTTCAAAGGTTGTTGTTTTATGCATATTACAAACCTAACGTACCTTAATTACTTGTAATTAGTTGTATTGTAAACTCAAATCTGTTTAATTAGTTTTAATTAGCTTCATCATAAACGAAACAGTCGATCGTTACAGGTTGTCTTGTTACACTGATGGAGAACACCTGGAATGGATAATTAGTTCCTCCAACAACAAATTAACTTGGACCACAAGCTGTCATTCATGATTACCTCACCACCTTCCTGGGAGAAGCCAGAGATTAAGACTGTAACATAGAGTCAGAATAAAGTCAAGTTGACTCTTTAAAACAGTAAAACAATAGTAATGCGGTACTTTTTGTCTATTTTATTGTGACTTTCTCTAATGGTGTGTGAATCTCTGTGAGCATGTGTGTATGGAAATGCAAACATCTAGCCATACAAGCACATTTGTACGCACACATACACACGTAGGTATAAACATATATATACACACATATATATAAACAACACACATTTCACACACTTTTTTTTTTTTATTCCAGCCATTATCTTCGTGGAAACCAAACAGAAGTTTACTGGCACATTTAATAAAGAGTTACTCAGGGACAGACTAAACCACCGAAGAGGAATTTTTCCCATAACTTCATGAAGAACAGAATTTTTTCCTCTCTGAGAATGAGATTCCTTGGAGACACAGACTTCCCTTCTGGGTAAATTTTGGCCACTAAGAGTCCACAGAGAGAAAGCTTACGTTATCGTGTTAAGTGGAAAAATGCCGGGCACAAAGCTGGATCAACAGCACAATCCCAACTATATAAACAATATGCCGGGGGAAACAGCTGGAAAGAAATGTGCCAAAATGATAGCAGTGCTTGTTTCTGAGTAAGTTTTTCTTCTGTCTGCATTTACAGTTTCTACATCTTTAATAACAATCTTGTATCAATTTTATAGTTGGAAAAACTCAAAAAGAAATTCATGGAAATCTTGATTCTAGAGAAACTCACTAAAAAGCCACATTGACTGGGCAGCAAATGCCAAGGTTATTACAAAGAACTATTTTTTACCTCTGGGTGGAAAATTGTAAATTGAATTTGTTTTGCAAGACTTTGGTTTGGGAAAGTTCAGCTGTGGAATCTGAAACTCTATTTGAAAGATAAGCAGACAGAATAAGAGGGCTTTAAGCTACTTCAAAAGGTACTTTTTAGCAGTGATAATGCTATTTCATATTGGTGAAAGTCTTTGGAGTTTATCAAGAGCTTTCACGACATAACGTGCTATAATGAGCCTAGGTTTAGAACCCAGAAAACCTCAGTATGAGTCTGGTCTCCAGCAGTGGGAGGCTATAATGAACTTAAAGGCATTTTGTAAAATGCTCTTAGAATGTCATTGTAAGGGATACTGTGATACAGGCAGTGTATCACAGAAGTTCTGATTTTATTTTACAAATGAGAAAAACTGAGACACACAAGACTACTAATGCTAATGATTGTAGCATTAATTGCAATAGAAGAAAACCTGGAACAACCTAAATATCCGTCATCAAGAGAATGAGCAAATAAGTTATACAAATTAACTCTGAGCCAATAAATTCCTGCTCATTGTTATTCAGTGTTTGGTGTCCTGCTGTAGCAGAACAAATACTTCCTCAGACCAAGAACTTGTAAAGTCAATCACTTTATTTATTTTATTTTATTTTTTTTGAGACAGAGTCTCGCTCTATTGCCTGGGCTAGAGTGCCTTGGTGTCAGCCTAGCTCACAGCAACCTCAAACTCCTGGGCTCAAGCAATCCTTCTGCCTCAGCCTCCTGAGTAGCTGGGACTACAGGTATGCGCCACCATGCCCGGCTAATTTTTTATATATATTTTTAGTTGTCCAGCTAATTTCTTTCTATTTTTAGTAGAGATGGGGTCTCGCTCTTGCTCAGGTTGGTCTCAAACTCCTGACCTTGAGCGATCCTCCCACCTCGGCCTCCCAGAGTGCTAGGATTACAGGTCAATGACTTTAATATTAGAGACTCTGATGGGAAAAAAATAATGGCAAATACTAATCTCTGACAAAGTTGAAACACAATATCGGGGTTAAATTAATAAATAAACATCTCCCCCATCAGAACTACAATTACACCTCAGATTCAGAGTCCCTCATCTGAGACACTCTCGATGCCAAAGGCTTGTATTCGAAAAACATAACTGGCTTGAAACTTCTAAAAACTCTTCAGACAAGCCTTTTGCAACTTGTGCAGAAGGAAGAAACTGAACAATAGCTTTTCTGTTTCAACTTTAACTCAGCACTGCTCCAGAGGGCAAAATTGCATAAACAGAGAGTGAGAATTGAATTTTCCTTGATGGTTGTCAATCCTGTCAGAAGAATTTATGGGAGAGTAAAAATTATTAAAGCCAAAGGGAGCTATTACAAGGATGGAGTCTCTTTTTATTTCAGTTTGAGGTTGCGTTTTTAAAGATAATTCCAAATGAAATGCTAAATGCAATAGAAACGAAAACATAATTTTTTAAAATTTCTCTTGAATTCTCAATATTATGATCAAATTCTCAATATTATGATTCCAGACCTTACCATCAGCAATGTGGCATTAACCAAGCACAACCTCATGTTAAGCTTCATACTTCATAATGCATAGAGCACTCACTGTGAGCTATGAGCCAGTCACTATACTAAGTACTTACAATAACACATTTAATTCCCCATTTAACAAATGAGTAAAATGAGAGACAGAAAAGTTATGTAACTTGTTTAAGGTCACATAGCTACTAGGCTAATAGGGTTGTTTGACAAAATACAAAATGTCCAGCTGAGTTTGAATTTCAGATAAGCAATAAATAATGTTTCAGTACAAGTATGTCTCGAGCAATATTTAGAGCATACTTACACCAAAAATTATTCATTGCTGATCTGAAATTCACATTTAACTAGGTGTCCTATATTTTTATATGCTAAATCTGGCAACCCTGATAGCTAGTAATGATGGAGCTCAAAGGACAATTGAATAATGGGGCATTAAGGAGTTTCCATGCCCAAGAACTGCCAGTCGATTTGTGGCATTGATTCCTTCCTGACTACAATAATGACACTAAATTTATTGTGCACTTATCAAGGCTCTATAGTAAGCACTTAACATAGATTATCTCATTCAATATTCACAAGGTTCATCCCATTATTAGGCCCATTTTGCAGACGAGGAGGTGCAAAGAGATTAAACTACACGCCTAGTTTCGTGAAACTATTAATAGTAAGCAGTGGAGCCTGATTCAAACGGGAGCGTGTGAGCACCCAGGCCATGAAGACAACTCTGTGCCACCTTATTAATACAAACTCGTCTGCTCTGTGCTCCGTTGTTGGAATCACAGTATATCCAAAGATCTATCTTTCAGAGCTTTCAAAAGATAACTAGATATTTAATCTTAGCCATCTTTGATTCTAAATCAAATGCTTCTACTAAAAGAGCTCCCTGAAACCAGGGAGGTCATGTTCATTCTCTGTACCCCCTACAGAGTCTAGCATTGTTCTCAAAATACAATAGGAGTGCAATGCATATTGGAGAGCATGACAAAATGATACCTTTCTCAGCATGCATAATACACCAGAGTGTCTGGGTTTTATTTTCGGTCAGTAACTATCAAACCCTTGATTTTAAAGTCCAAATGATTTTCTGTGAGGACCATGGTGAAGAGAATTGAAAATAGCATCAAAAAAGAGTCTGGAGGCCGGGCATGGTGACTCATGCCTATAATCCTAGCACTTTAGGTGGCCAAGGTGGAAGAATCACTTGAGGCCAAGAGTTCAAGCCTGAGCAACAGAGCAAGACCCTGTCTCTACAACAAATAGAAAAGTTAGTCAGGCATGATAGCATGTACCTGTAGTCGCAGGTACTCTGGAGGCTGAGGCAACAGGATTGCTTGGGCCCAGGAGTTTGAGGGTGCAGCGAGCTACAATGATGCCACTGCACTCCAGCCAGGCAACAGAGCAAGACCCTGTCGCCAAAAAAAGAGGGAGCGAGGGCAGGTGTCTGGAAACTCATTTCAACAGTCCCGATTTGTTTTTCACATGGCCAATCTTACTAAACTTGAATAGCAGTCTAGGTCTTCTGAGGGGCATCCTATAGATGTTGTGCAAATTCGAAACTCTCAAGCTATTAATACTTATATTACTGGAGCTTATTTCCAGTTAGTGCGTACGCCTTCCACAGGAGGATTATTACCGCTCATCAGGTGTCCACTCTAACTCAGAGGAGAATGCATAACTCATTCTACTCTATTTTTAAGTCTGATGCTCAAAAAAGCTTATTTTTACTATAATCCTGCTTCCATTATGTGGCTCTTCAGAGAGGATCTGGAGAAGCAGATGTTATGAACAGAGAGAAAATCAGAAGAGCTGACGCAGAAGTAAATGTAGGACTGTGGAAGATGGAAGGAAGGCCAGGGAAAAAGAAGGGCAGCCTGGCTGTGCCATGCCACCCACACTGGACTGTGAGCTCCCCTGCTGGAGCGACACCTGCTGGAGCGACACCTCATGTAGTGCCCAGTGTCGGGCTCCCATCTGATTCCAGCCCCAGACGTAGGACTTCAGGGACGACAGTTAGACAGAAGGAGCAAGTCCTACTGTTCCGTGGCGGGGCAGGGTGACTATAGTTAGCAACAGTGTACTGCATATTTCCAAGTAGCTAGAAGAGAGGACCTGAAATGTTCCCAAGACATGGGGTAAATATTTGAGGTGATGGACATCCAGATACTCTGACTTAATCATTATGTAGCCCATGCATGGAACCAAATATTATATGTATCCCATAAACATGTACAAAAATTATGTATCGATAAAAAATAAATAAAAAATTAAAAAGACTTCGGGAACAAGATGAGAGAATAGACCCACCTCATCATATGGCATTGTAGAGCTTTGTGTAGACTTCATAGCCAGAATTCCTGGGTTCAAGACAAGACCCTCGACCTTTCTGTGCCTTAGTTTTCTCATAGGTAAATAGAGCTGATAATAAGACCTATGTCAGGGAGTTATTGAAAGTATTAAATGATATAGTTTATGAAAAGCACTTAGAACAGCACCCGGCACATAGTGAGCCTTCAATTAGTTTCACTGCGTATTATTCCTGCTATAAATATTATTATCCAAATCCTACAGTCTGCCCTCTAATGAGGATTCTCGCTGACTCTGTGACAGCTCCTGTACTTACTCCAGGCACCCTCCAGGGTACCCTCTTCTTCTTCCCTGCACATTAGCACTTAGCAAATGACATCACATACTTGTCAGAAAAAAATTTAGGGATCGTATGAGCTTCCTGTTGTGATATAACAAACCACCACAAATTTAGCAGCTTAAAACACACAAATTTATTATTGCATAGTTATGGAGGTCAGCATTCCCAAAATAATCAAGGTGCAAGCAAAGCTGTGTTCCTTCTGTTCCTTCTAGAGGCTCTGTGGGAATATGTTTCCTTGCCTTTTCCAGCTTCTGGAGACCACCCACATTTCTTGGCTCATGCCCCTTCCTCCATCTTCAAAGCCAGCAGCGGAACACCTTCAAACTCTCTCTCTCTCTGACCTCTGCTTTTATCATTGCATCTCCTCTGACTTGTACATTCCTGTCTCCTTCCTGCAAGGCCCCTTGTGATTTCACTGACTCACATGGCTAATCTAAGATGATCTTCCTATCCTGAGATCTTGCACTTAATCACATCTGCAAAGTCCCTTTGCTATGCAGCATAACATATTCCCAGTTTCTGGAGACTAGAACATAGACATCTTTGGGAGCCATCATTCAGTCTATCTATCTACTCCAGTATCTACTAGGAGCCTCCAGCTTTCCGTTTTCTTTACATCAGCATGTCACTCTGGTCCTTCGTCTTCTCTCTAGCACTAGAGCAGAAATTTTCTATCTTCTCCTTGAAGTTAGCCCCTCCACTTGTTCACTAGAGTCCATATAACTTCACCTTCTCTGAGATCCCAATTAATTACCTCTTTTTTTTTTTTAAGAGACAAGGTCTCACTCTGTCACCCAGGCTGGAGTACAGTGGCCCAATCATACCTCACTGTAACCTCAAATTCCTGGGCTCCAGCAATCCTCCTGCCTCAGCCTCCCAAGTACCTGGTACTACATGTGCACATCATTGCACCCAGCTAATTTTTTATTTTTATTTTCAGAGACAATGTCTCCCTGTGTTGCTCAGGCTGGTCTCAAGCAAACTTCTAGCCTCAAGCAACCCTCCCACCTCAGCCTCCCAAGTAGCTGGGATTACAGGCATAAGCCACTGTGCCTGGCCTCCAGCCTTTCTAATGTTATAGAGCTGTCCCTCTGTAAGAGTATCTCTCCTGCCTTTAAACACGTGTATGTCTTTCCACCTTAAACATACATACGTTATGCTTCTTCCCTCTTGCCACCCTTCAATTGCTCTTCCTTTTGCTATCTAACTTCTCGGTTGTAGTGAACATCTTTTTGTCTGAGAATGGCCTTCCCACTGGACTCCAGCACTCCCATTTTTATTTTCTACCCTTTGACACTGGCCATAGCTTAATAGACAATGAGCGGACACCTGACCCAAGTTGAGCTGATCAGATCCTCTTGCCAAGAATTTGGATCATTGAAATTGAGTCTGGACTCCTGACTTGAACTGAAAACATGCAAATCCAGGAGCTAGCTCAGACTGTGCGCACACCGGAGCAATTAAAGTTGTTCCATGGGGAGAACTAAGAATGAAACAGACCATGGCTCTTCAGTTCCTGGCCCCAGACTCTCACAGAGACTGGCTGTGCAACTCAATCCCACGTTCCATGAGATACCCCTCTATGCTCTCAGTACATTCCCTTTTCCTACTTGCACTGATTTAAATAGGTTTCTGCCACTTGCATCTGCTACTGGTTAAGACCGTGGTTTAAGTCAATTTCCTCTCGTCCCATTCCCCATTTTCCCAGAGGGTGGCTGCCACCACACTAAAGCAGCTCCCCACAGTAGGTTTATCTCCATCCTATCCAGGCCCTGTTCTGCCTTCTCAGTCTGAGATCTTTCGGTCTGCCCAGGCACTGGTAAAGTCTGACTACCCAATCTTCTTCAAACTCTATCCTCTGTTCATTTTCTGCAAGTTGTGCTTTCTAGACTTAGCATCTTCCTATTTCTATTTCCAGCCTTCTCTCTCCTCAGTGGCTAGTCCTTCAATTGAGACATGGTTCAGTCCATGGATTTCTACTTTTCTTTTTACAGAGTACTTCTACTGATCCTTTCCTTTAATGGCCTTAACCTTGTGACTCTTAACTCTATGTCTTCAGCCCTTACTTGTCCAGGAGTCCTCTTAAATTCAACATGCACAAAGCAAACGTGTCTCTGCATTTGCCTCCTACTCACTTATCCACCATTCTTTCAATTTTCCACACAGAAGAGGCCTCAGCACCTGCTTCTGGCTCTACCCTGTCCTCCCTTGGACCAAATCTGCCCTCTAATCCTGCCGTTCCTCTCCTCCAGAGAGTGCTCGGATTCGTCCTACCCTCCCCATCCCTTCTGCCATACCTTTGTCCTTCCATAAATTACTTCAAAGTGTCTTCCCTGGCCTCCTTGCTTTCCACATCTTTTTAATTCTAACCATTCTCTTCACCACTCTAAAATCTCCTGGGCATCCTCACATGGGATATGGAAATCAGAATTAGCAGTGGCCCCATCGCCACCACCACCCACAAATATTTACTGACCACATATTGTGGATGCTTAAATGTATAGATGCAAAACTTCCTCCAGGAGCCTCTGATACAATTGCAGAAATTACATAAAACATAAGCTTTAAAAGATGTAAAACTATAGGAGTGCAAAAAGCTTATAAAAAAAAGATGTAAAACTATACATGAGGTAATACATCAATAATATCAAATGAACAGTGTAGATTTCTAGAGCCAGAAAAATTCTATGAGGGATGTAATCATAAGGTTAGGGGTGGTTAGAGGAAGGGGAGATAAGGCAGAGAGGTGGGAGGAAGGTATTCTACAGAGGGACGAGCACAAGCAAAGATCAGACACTTTAAAGGCATTTTCAGGTAACAAGGGGAGGCTGAGCTGGTGAAGGGGGCATATGCCATGTGGACAAAATAGAACAGCCAGGGAGGAAGGAAGTTACCTAGTGTGTTTGGGGAAGAGTGAGAGTCTCATGAGTCTAGACATGAAGTGTGGAAAAGAGCCAGAAGAAGGGGCTGGGCATTGGGATGGGGAATCACTGAAGGCTTTGGAACAGCTGAAGGAGGCCATCAAAGAGGTGTTTTAGGGCAGGGCCAGACTCAGCATGCTGACATAGTGCTGTGCACATACGAGGTCCTGAATCATGCTCATGGATTGATTAACATGGTACATGTCAGTGAAGAAAGGAATCCTTAGGGGAAGAGCCATGATGGGGTTGAGGAGGGTCATGCTAGAAACAGAAAACTGCCTAGGAAGTACCACTGACAAAAAGGCCACATTCTTCATTTAAACCCATGGCCACTCTTCAGGCAGGGTAACAATGAGAGCAAAAGCTTGTGGCTGAGAATATGTATAGTCATAATAATAACAGTATTCATAATTTTAAAAAAATAACAGGAATAATAACTTAAAATTGGTGGCTGCTTACTATGTGCCAGACACCGTGCTACGTACATACTTTCCTCCAGGCTGAAATGCTGGCTATTAAAATATTGAAATGCTGCCATACACATTAGCAAATATCTGAGGCCCTGAGCACCCTTGGGGAGCCCCTAACCCCTGGTCATAAGAGCTCCTCTCCTAGAACCCCCTGTGTCCCCTGCTCCTAGGAACTAAAGGCACAAAAGGGGGCCTCTAGGTTCACTCTGCAATGTGATGATCTGTGCCTCTCCTGATTGCCAATGGCCCCACTAAATATTCTGAAAATCACGCCTATATTACATGCATTAGGCAATTTAATTCTTACATCATTTTTATATTCTAGGAGAAGAGACTAAGGCTCAGAGAGGTAGGAGACTTGACCAAGGTCACAGCTCATAGGTGGCTGAGCACAGATTCTATCTGACTCTAGAGCCTGAGTTCTTGTTCCTCCTAGAAGGGCAGATTTTATGCTTGGGATTCTGGGACCTACAGCTGAACAGACTGCTGCACTAAATAAATCAACAGGGGAAATATGATTTCCAGAAACTTCCTGTTTTAATAAGTCAGAGAAATCACCAAACTCTGTTAAGAATGTCAGGCCCCTAGGTGCCCCCAGTCCGTACTAAACGCTAAGCCTGCCGGGTGAGCCCACACTGCGGGGTTACCGCAAAGGGTAACATTTCCTTCGGTGGTGACATTTAGAATGGACTGCTACATCTTCATCTAGCAGCAAAACTCAAATTCTTTTCTTCCCTCCTTAAGTGTAACTGATCTCATCCCAGATGCTATGGTTATTTGCCTGTAGCTTCCAAAACAAAAGCAAATGACAATCCCATCTGTTACAGCCGGCTATGGGGAAAGGTCACAAGCCTCTCCCATCGTCTCTTTACTCCAAGTTAAGAGTTAACAAAACAGAAAGATGTTTATTTAGTATCAGCTCTTGAGTTTCTTCTGGTGATAAAAGGAGGGTCAGAAAACAGGACTCAATTTAGGTTGCTATAATGTCTGACTCAGAATTTAACCAAGATGTTAGAAAAAGAACCACAAAAGCCTAAGGCAAATAAGATGGAATTTAATATCAAAAAATATAGAAAAAAAGCAGAAATTAAGAAATTCAAAAACCAAACTGATAAACAAATCCAATAGCAGCTTCTGTAGGGAAAAATACACAGATGGATAAATATGAAGACAAATACTCTTTTTTAATATTGTAACAGGTCATAGGAATATTTTTAAAGACTCCAAAAAGCACTGGAGAAAATGTAGCTTTATTCTTGTTTTTTTAGATAGATAATAATATATGTGCATAGAAGAATATCCAGAAGGATATTCCTCAAAATGTTAACAGTATTTATCTCTGGATGACAGAAGTTGGAGCAAATTTTCATTTTTCTTCAGACTTCTCTATTTCTTGAGTCATTTACAATGAGCATTTATCATTTTTTACAGTCAGAATAAAAACTGTAAAACCATTTTCATTTTTCTAACCATCTCAAACATGATTGACTGTGAAATATGATAATACATGAAAAAAGCCACATAAAATGTGAAACAAATCATAGTCAAATTTGCTTTATGACAATATAAACATCCCACATTTTGTATCACAATGGATAGTAAAAACACAAATCTCATGAAATTACCTACTGCTCTCCTATCAGATCATACCTGAACACACGGTCATTGTCAGCCCACAGTGGGCTCATCCCAGTGAGTGAGGGAGACCAGTGCTATGAGGAAGCCAATCCAGAGATCCCATCCAAAGGTTGACCTCATGTCAGAGGCTATGTTCCTAGAGCTCATGGCAGACCTTTGCTTTAATGTCGCCACGCTAGCCCCTAAAACAATGTCTCATGATTACCATTAATTACCTATGGAACAAATCTTACAGAATCGATCACCAATGGGTAAACCCAAGGAAATCTAAACTACTTTTAAGTTAACACACAAACTTGAGAAAAACACTCCACCTCAAATTTTTAAATGTGTCTTCCTAGCCGTGAATGGAAGGTGTTTGAGATAGGCATCAGTAAATTTGTATGCATAACTCCCTTCTTTATGGGGGAAGGGGGGTATGAAAATGGGCATGTGACCCAGGACTGGCCAGTCACAGCACTTGATACAGGGATTGGTGCAAGAAGCCAACACGTGTCCAAAACAGGACCAACCAGGGTCCCGTCATGAGAGTAGAAATATGGAGACGGGGCTGGGGAGGACTCCGGGATTACAAGCTTGAAGGACGGTGTACACCAGCAGCTGCCGGAGCCCATCTCCCCTGCTTAGAGAGCAAGTGCCCGAGCATGCAGCAAAAGGAAAGCAAGCCAGGTTGAGAAACACAGAGTGACAGGATCCTAATCATCCCAATGATACTGTTTTAACCTCTACATCCAGTGCTACCAGAAAAAAAAATTAAAAAATAAAATAAATTTAAAAATAAAAAAAATCCAGCACTACCAGATTGAGTTGTGCTTCCTTCCTTTGCAACTGACAGTGCACAATAACTATTGGCTATTAATTTATCCATCCCCAAAGGTTCCCTTGAATTCAGACTGAGAGGATATCTATATAACACTGGATTCTTTGTTCCTGGAAGGTAGGAATCATATCTCTTCATCTTTTTATTCTTGGTGCCTATCACAATATATATGTTTTGAATAAATGAATGAGTAATACAAACCCACTAAAAAAAAACCTTCAGATCTATTTGATCAATTATGACAAATAATGTGTTTTTGTTACGTGATTAAACTTATAAAAGCAATAATAATAATTCCTTCAAGATGCAGCATAGGTAAAGAAATGAAAACTTTTGCAAAACTAATGAGTAGAAACAGCTGAGTGGCTTCCCAGAATCTTGGTTTTCAAGAGTTTTTGGAGTTGTGAGGTGGAGGAGGAGATGGGATGGAGGTCCAAGGTTCCAACAAAGCCAGAGGAAGCACACTTAGAAGCGAGCTCTGACTGGGAGGCTTGACAAAGTTCTCTGGTTTCAGTTCAGGCGTTGCGAACTGGCAGTCCTAGAACTTCATTTGGCCCACAGAAATATGTTGTTTGGTCTGCACTCTGTTTCTTTAAAACTTTTTTAGAACTTTGCATTTGAATGTCATGAGCTGGGAATAACATGGCTGCAGCAGGTACTGTTCTAAATGCTTTGCATATTTGAATCTATTTAATCCTCTAGAGAACATTTGTCAAGTACTAAACGATATGCTAAGCACTATTTCAAGTGCTTTATGCGTATTAACTCATGAAATGCTTTAACAACTCCATCCCCATATTACCTACATGAAAATTGAGGCAGAGGGAATTGAGTAGTTAGCCTGAGGTCCCACAGCTAGTAAATAGCACAACCAGGATTCAGACGCAGGCAGTCTGGCCCCTGAGTTTGGGCAGCTGGCCACATGCTGCAGTTGCCTCCCCAGCCCAGTTTGACACTCAGCCAAATCCACACTTTGATATTTCCCGTTAGGTCCTGGCCAGTATTAGGGTATGTGACCCCTGGACTGCACAGTGGTGTAAGTGGGCTACTGGTCTGTGAATGGCATAGCTGTCTTCTACCGGGTCTTAAGTAGCCTCCTTTGAGTGGGCAAGTAAGATGATTTCCCCACAGTGGGAAGAACTCAAATACTCATGGCTAGTGATGACAGCAGTAGAGGCAGACTGTTGTCACTGACACCTTACAGTTCTGAGAGTCACCATCTTACTTGACATTCAAAATGCATTAAGCCTTGTACAAGCAAAAAAATAAATAAATAAATTTGGACTTTATCAAAATTAAAAACTTTTAGGCCAGGCACGGTGACTCACACCTATAATCTTAGCACTCTGGGAGGCCGAGGCGGGTGGATCACTCAAGGTCAGGAGTTCGAAACCAGCCTGAGCAAGAGCGAAATCCCGTCTCTACTAAAAAAAATAGAAAGAAATTAATTGGCCAACTAAAAATATATAGAGAAAAAATTAGCCAGGCATGGTGGCACATGCCTGTAGTCTCAGTTACTCGGGGAGGCTGAGGCAGGAGGATCACTTGAGCCCAGGAGTTTGAGGTTGCTGTGAGCTAGGCTGACGCCACAGCATTCTAGCCTGGGCAACAGAGTGAGACTCTGTCTCAAAAAAAAAAAAATTGAAAACTTTTGTACATCAAAGGACACTATCAAAAGAGTGAAAAAAACAACCCACAGAATGGGAAAAAATATTCGCAAATTCTGTATCTGATAGGGGATTAATATGGAGAATTCATAAAGAACTCTTACAACTCAACAGAAAAAAAAACAACAACAACACCCAATTCAAAATGAGCAAAGGACTTGAATAGACATTTCTCCAAAGGAGGTGTATAAATGGTTGAGCACATGAAAAGATGCTCAGTATCACTAGTCATTAGGGAAATACCAATCAAAACCACAATGTGATACCACTTCATACTCACTAGTATGGCTATTACTAAAAAAGTGCAAAAAATAACAAGCGTAGGTGAGGATGCGGAGAAATTGGAACCCTTGTGCATTGCTGATGGGAATGTAAAATGGTGCAGTGGTACAAAACAGTTTGACAATTCCTGAAAATGTTAAAATAGAATTACCATATGACCTAGCAATTCCACTTCTAGGTATATACCCTAAAGAATTGAAAGCAGGAACTCAAACACATACTTGCATGCCAGTGTTCATAGCAGCATGATTCACAATGGCCAAAAAGTAGAAACAGCTTAAATGTCCATCAACAGTTGCACAGAAAAACAAAATCTGATATATACATACAATCAAGTATTATTAAGCCTTAAAAAGGAAATGAAATTCTGAAACATACTACAACATGGCTGAACCTTGAAAACATTGTGTTAAGTGGAATAAGCCAGACACGAAAAGACAAATACTGCCCAACTGCACTTCTAGGAGGTACCTAGAAAACTCAAAATCACAGAGATGAGTAGTTAAATAGAGGTTACCAGGAGCTAGAGGGAGGAGAAATGGGGAGTTATCATTTAATAGGTACAGAGTTTCTGTTTGGGATGATGAAAAAGTTCTGGAAATGATTAATGATGGTTGCACAACACTGTGAATATATTCAATGCCACTGAACTGTACACTTAAAAATAGTTAAAATGATAATTTTATATTAAGTATATTTTACCTCAATATTTTTTAAAAATGCCTCCAAGAGGTTAAATAAAATTATGCAGAAAACTAGATCGTTTCCTACTCAAAATCAAATAGTAAAGTTGGAAAAGGGTCAGGGGCATGGGGAGAAGAGAATTGACTTAACCAAAAGGATAGAAAAAAACATTTTGGCAACAAAATGCCCAGCAAAACCTGTTATGTCTGCAGGAGACACGGACAAAGATTTTTTTAAAAGAAGCAAAAGCTTTTTAAAAAAATTTTCAGAAAGAAGTAAAAATGATCATGTTTACCAATTAGATATACATTCACAAAAACATGTTCCAGGATAATAAAATAAATGTCCAAATTTTCAGCTACTAAAATAGTGGGATAGTGAAGTTTAAATTGTCCTCATTTTGGGTGGATCTGACTGAAGCATAGAGCTCCAGAAATTTACTTACATCAAAAGCCTATCAGGGAGACCTGCAATGTCCTTGGGGCCTTTCAAAAATAACACAAAAATTTAAAAATATAAGTCTCCCATAAAACTATCCATTAGAGACTAGCATATTTTACATAAAATGAGCTGAAAGCTCCTCGATTACAAAACAAGGTCATGAGATTATAAATTGCCCTGTAGTTCTCTGTCTCTTCAACTGGAGCATTTTGTGTTCTCCAAAACCTTTAACTTGATCCACATTTGGTTAACCGGGGCCATGAGAGTCACAACACTACAGGAATATTGGTTTATTGAAGAGGAAACTAGATTCAATCCCATGATGTGCCATTAAGTCATGGAGTGACCTTGGACAAGTCACTCAACCTCTCTGAGCACCAGTTTCCTTTGTGTGAAGCAAAGAGACTAGACAAAATAACTTCTTAAGTCTCTTTAACATATTATGAGTCACATTTTGTTCTGTCTTGTCTTTCGGTGACATCTTCTTGCTTCTCTTTTCCAAATATGTAGGTGCCCAAATAGAAAGGTGCAGTTCCATAAACCTGTCACAAATACGACATTCATTCAATCTCTCCAGATTTATTCTCCTCTTATGTCCCAGCTCACCACCCCCTAGGGTGATCAGAGAAACTCTGATCTGTCTGTTATATTTATTTGTACACATCAGTTCATAAAGGATTTGAGCCTATCTAATTTCACTTCCAAAAAATTTCAAAATTCTCTTGCATGCATACTGTGCACAGTCTTATTTTAAGAACAAATCTTTTTCCAAAAACAAAAAAAAATCGTACTTAACAATGTTAACTTGGTTTTTTTCCTCCATTAAAACAGGAGAGTGACATATGTATAAGGAAGGATGCTAAACGAATGCAGACGAGATACAGACGAGTTCCAGACAACTGCGGCCCTTTCTCTCCCAGCTTGATGGCTAATCACCAAAATACACTCCAGTGCTGTTCTCTCCTCTCATACATTTCATTTAAGAATGAATTCATTTCTGTTTCAAGTTGTCCCATTTGGGAAAATCTAGATTCCATCAACAACAGCTTGAAAAAGAGAATTGAGAAGAGTAGAAAGGCAAAAAAGAACTCTGAAAAATTAATATACTCTTTCTTCAGGCTGAGTCCAGAAATGCATCTCTGGCTCTCGGGGTGCAGTCAGTCTACACAAGGAAAATTCTGTTCTTTTTCTGTATTAAGTAACCAACCAGTTTAATAACATTAATGTGTGTTTGGTCGAGAGTGCAACATCAAAATTCCACAGCTGACATCTTGCCACAGACATAACCGCCAACCCTGGCTGGGTTGTTAGCACAGTCCTAGATGGACATGCGTCTCATAGACCTGCCATGTTTTAGCTGGAATTTTCTCAATACATATGGGATTCGTGTTTTGTAGAATTTTAAAAATAAAAAGACCTCAGGTTTTAATGAGTCTCCATTATACCGGCATGTCTATTTTACATGAAATTTCTGAAATTTATATTCTAATAACATTTTAAATAATAAAGACTGCAAAGCTAGATCTGTGGAAAAGGGATACGTGAACCAATCAGGGGTTGAACAAAATGGAACCCAAATGCCACAATAAATCTCACTGATTTGATTCATTTATTTATTCAACAAACACATATTTAGCAACATCTCTTTGCAACTATTCTACGCACTAAGGGAGATCTATAAAGCTTATGATGACCCCCCACAGCAGATGTGAAAAGTGCTAGTGGGCAGGCATAAAGACAGAGCTCTGACCACTCTAAGAAGCCCGTTACATAGACTCTGAGGAATAGAGGCGAAGTCATAGTTTCCTTCAGCCTGTAATAAGGTCAAGCCAGAGCAAGCCGTATGCGACCTTTGACCCAGACATGGACAACTGAGGACACTGGTATCCTTCCCAGAATGATTCCAACATGGGTATGTGCCTGACGGGGAAGCTGAGCTTGCCTCAGGACAGACAGGACCTCTGGATGTTGAGCCAGCACTTGCGCTGTGCAGCCCCGACCTACCACAGAAACCCAGACGTTGGGAGAAATGATACTTCAGAGATGCCATTACTATAATAGAGAGGAGAAGAAATAATAGAAAGAAGCCATACAAATGAAAATAATCCTTCCTCAACCTCAGTCAGGAAAGGATGATCTGGCCCTGAAGAGCCCCTGCTGCCCATGGGGCAGGGAGAAGGTGAAATACAAACAAACCCTGAAATAAAAGAAAGAGGAGTGAGACTGTCTGATGGAGAAATAAGAGGAAGAAGTATCAAAATGAGCCCACCACTCCTGAGCTGCTGGGGAGAGATCTCAATACCAGCCCAGAGACAGCTGCTGCCAGTGAGCCGTGAGCCTCTTGGGGACAGGGCACCAGGCTCCCAGCTCCCTTGGGGCACCTCCCCGCCCTACAGACCCAAGCCAATAGGGAGACACCATACTGCTTCATTCTCCCCATCCCCTCCCCTACTCACAGCTGTCAAGAAAGACATTTAGCCACCACCTGGAGGAATCCACAAGGAAAGGGACCTTTCCTACTGGAGACCTGCAGTGGACTGAGGGACACTCGGATTGTGAGCTCCCTACCCACCAACCCTCCCAAGTGCTGCTTACCTGGTGACTCCAGCAGAGTGGGGCAAATCCCAAGGCAGAGAGACATTGATCCAGCCTGGGCATCCCACGGGTGACCTGAGACCAGCACTCTTTTCCCTGGAAGGTTCAGGCATTGATCTCCAGGGCCTGGGGGACAGGCCTGCAGGACAGATCCCCTACACCCAGGTCCCAGGGGCACAGAAAAGATATTTGTGAACTAGTCCACTGAGGTGTGTGTGTCTTCAGGGGCAGATCAGAATGAGTCCTGGCTGCAGCTTGAGGGGCAACCCTTCTCCCACAGGAAGGCCACGCTCCCAGCTCACGCTGTGATCCTGGGCAAGGAAATTCCTGGCTAGCATCAAAGTCAGGGGAGATCCCCTGGCTTGAGGTCCTGCCTGCTGGCAGAGGCCTGGGAGAAACCTTGGAATACGGAAGGGTGGAAAGGAGTGGGGCCTGCTCCTGACTGTAGGTCTCAGACAGCCCCACCTCCATGTAGAGACTTTTTGGTCGAGTAGGACCATTTCAGCCCCTCCCTGGCAGCTTTGCCCAGAAGCAGAAAACAGACCTTTGACTCCTGCTAACAGGATTTGTGGAGCTTGAGGGCAGGCTCACCCAACCCAGCCCCACCCAGCCTCACTTCCCCACCTCCCCCTGCTGATGTGGAGAATAAGAACACATCTGGAAATCCTAGGGCCCCAACCACCATCTGAACCACTAGAATGCCTCTCGAGAGGAACTGAGAGCTGGTTACAGGACCCAAAAATAACACTGCAGCTTGCTCCTCCCATCAAGCCATCACATACTGACAGGGAGGTAAATTTGCACACCCTTTTACTTCATTTATTGACTCATCATACAGGGTGTAGTTGAATCTCACCCACAAACACCAGCTACTGGCTCAGAGACTAAACTAGGCATGTCATTATCTAAACAAAAATCTAAAGGTAAGAAGTAACAGCTGCTCCAGATGGGAAGGAATCAGTGAAAGAACTCTGGAAGTACGAAGAATCAAACTGAAAGCACACACCCAAAAGGGAACACCAGCTCTCTAGCAGTAGCTATCAACCAAATCCAGAACACCAAAATGACAGAAGAATTTTGAACATGGATTGTAAGAAAACTCAATGATATGCAAGAGAAAATGGATACCCAACACAAAGAAACACACAAAAAAATCCAGGACTTGGAAGAAAAATTCACTAAAGAAATTGAGATATTAAAGAAAAATCAAACAGCACTTCTAGAAATGAAGAACTTACTGAAGGAATTACAAAATACAGTGGAAAGCCTCAAGAATAGAGTAGATCAAACAAAAGAAAGAATCTCAGGGATTGAAGATAACATCTTTCAATTAAACAAGTCAGTTGGAGAGATAGAGCAGAGAAATAAGAGAAAAGAACAAAGCCTGCAAGAAATGTAGGATTATGTGAAGAAGCCTAACATGAGAATTACAGGCATCCATGAGGGTGAAGAAGAAAACACACAAGGGTTGGATAAACTATTTGAGGATATAATGGAGTAAAATTTCCCTGCCCTTGCTAGAAATCTAGATTTCTAGGTTCAAAAAACTCAAAGGACTTCTAGGAGATTCATTGCAAACAGGAAGACACCACAACACATAGTCATCACACTGGCCAAAATAAACACAAAAAGGCCCTCCTATGAGCTGTAAGGTGAAAGAAGCAGGTACTCTACAAAGGAAAACCCATCAGAATAACTGCAGACTTCTCAACTGAGACCTTCCAAGCAAGAAGAGACTGGGGCCCCAGTCTCACTCTTCTCAAACAGAATAATGCCCAGCCTAGAATCTTGTACCCCACAAAACTAAGTTTCTTATGTGAAGGAGAAACAAAGAACTTCTTAGACAAGCAAAGACTGAGGGAATTCAAGACAAGACCTGCCCTCTAGGAAGTACTCAGAATAGTGTTACACATGAATCAGCACAATAAACACTCACCAATGTAAAATCATCCAAAAGCTAAAGGTCAAAGGCCAGATAACACAATAGCTCAAGAGAGAAAATAAGGAACAACAAAGTAACAACTCAACAAGATGAACAGAAATCTGTCCCACTTATCAATTCTTTCAATAAATGTGAATGGCTTGAACTGCCCACTAAAGAGACATAGGCTGGCCAAATGGATAGATATACAAAAGCCAAGTATCTGTTGTCTTCAGAAAACACATCTAACCCACAAGGATGCATTCAGACTCAAGGTAAAGGGACAGAAAACAATATTTCATGCAAATGGAAGCCAATAAAAAGCTGGCATAGCAGTTCTGATTTCACACAACTTAGTCTTCAAATCAACAAAAGTAATGAAAGACAAAGATGGTCACTTATAATGGTGAAGGGTACAATTCAACAAGAATATGTAACAATTCTAAATATTTATGCACCTAACTCAGGTGCACCCAGATTCATAAAGCAAATCCTACTTGATCTAAACAAAATGATAAACAGCAACACCGTAATAGCCAGGGACTTCAACACCCCTCTGACAGAACAGGACAGATCCTCCAAACAGAAAATAAACAAAGAAACAATGGACTTAAACAGAACTCTAGAACAAATGGGCCTGACTGACATTTACAGAACATTCTACTCAAAAACCATTGAATATACATTTTTCTCATCAGCTCATGGGATATTCTCTAAGATTGACAATATCCTAAGCCACAAATCACATCTCAACAAATTTTAAAACATGGAAATTATACCATGCATCTTTTCAGACCACAGTGGAATAAAATCAGAAATCAACTTCCAACAGAAACGCTCATCTCTACACAAAGTCATGGAAACTAAACAACCTTCTGCTGAACAATTATTGCATTAAGGAGGAAATTAAGATGGAAATCAAAAGATTCTTTGAATTAAGTGATAAAGGAGACAAAAGGTATCAAAACCTGTGGGACACAGCTAAAGCAGTCTTGAGAGGAAAATTTATATCTGTAAATGCCTACATCCAAAAGACAGAAAGACCACAAATAAACAATTGAGTGAATCATCTCAAAGAACTGGAAAAGGATGAGCAAACCAACTCCAAACCCAGCAAAAGGAAAGAAATAAAAATCAGAGCAGAACTAAATGAAATCAATAACAAAAAAACTATACAGTAGATTAATAAAACAAAAAGTTGGTTCTTAATCCATCATGACCAAGTGGGCTTCATCCCAAAGATGCAGGAAAATCTATATATGTAATTCAACACATAAATAGAAGCAAAAACAAAGACCATATGATCCTCTCAATAGATGCAGAAAAAGAATTCGACAAAATTCAGCACCCTTTTATAAGAACGCTTAACAAAATAGGAATAGACAGGACTTACCTAAAAGTGATAAAAGCCATATATGACAAACGCACAGCCAACATCATACTGAATGGGGGAAAATTGAAAGCATTCTTGCATAGAACTGGAACCAGACAAGGTTGCCCTCCATTACTGCTTCTATTCAACATGGTGCTAGAAGTCCTAGCCAGAGCAATCAGACAATGGAAGGAAATCAAGGGCATCCAAATGGGAGCAGAAGAGGTCAAACTATTGCTCTCTGCTAATGATATGATCTTATATCTAGAAAACCCCAAAGATTCTGAGGTCATGAGACTACTGGAATTGATAAACAAATTCAGCAAAGTCTCAGATTACAAAATCAATGTACAGAAATCAGTAGCATTCCTATACACCAACAGTCAAACTGAGAACCAAATCAAACACTCAATACCCTTCACAATAGCAACAAAGAAAATAAAATACCTAGGAACGTATTTAACTAAAGAGGTAAAAGACCTCTACAGGGAGAACTATGAAACACTGAAGAAGGAAATAGCAGAGGATGTAAACAGGTGGAAAACAATACTAGGCTCATGGGTGAGCAGAATCAACATTGTGAAAATGTCTATATTACCCAAAGTGATCTACAGAGTCAATGCAATCCCTACTAAAATACCAGCATAATTTTTTGCAGATCTACAAAAAGTAATTCTATGCTTCACATGGAATCAGAGAAGACCCCATATAGCAAAAAGCAATCTTAAGCAAAAGGAACAAATTGGGAAGCATCAATTTACCAGACTTCAAGCTATACCACAAGGCTATAGCAATTAAAACAGCATAGTACTGGCACAAGAACAGAGACATAGACCAATGGAACAGAACTGAGAACCCAGATAGAAAACCATCCTCATATACCCATCTAATCTTTGACAAAGTGGACAAAAACATATACTTGAGAAAAGAATCCTTATTCAGTAAATGGTGCTGGGAAAATTGGATGGCCACATGGAGAAGACTGAAACAGGATCCATACCTTTCACCTCTCACAAAAATCCACTCACAGTGGATAACAGAATTAAACCTAAGACATGAAACTATAAGAATTCTAGAAGAAAATGTTGGAAAAACTCTTACAGACCTTGGCCTAGGCAAAGAATTTATGAAGAGGACTCCAAAGGCAATCACAGCAGCAACAAATATAAGTATATGAGACCTGATCAAATTAAAAAGCTTCTGCACAGCCAAGGAAACTATCTGAGAACAAATAGACAACCTACAGAATGGGAGAAAATATTCATATGTTACACATCCGATACAGGTCTGATAACTAGACTCTATATAGAACTCAGGAAAATCAGCAAGAAAAAAATCAAACAACCCCATTAAAAAGTGGGCAAAGGACAAAAACAGAAACTCTCCAAAAGAATACAAACTAATGGCCAACACACATATGACAAAATGCTCAACATCTCCAATCATCAGGGAAATGCAAATCAAAACCACAATGAGATATCACTTAACTCCAGTGAGAATGGCCTTTATCAAAAAGTCCCAAAACAATAAATGTCGGCATGGATGCAGAGAGATAGAACCATTCATATTCTGCTGGTGGGACAGCAAACTAGTACAACCTCTGTGGAAAGTAATAC
>CAUYRT010056331.1:0-10961 GCA_963574885.1 Lepilemur ruficaudatus
AACTAAAAATATATGTAAAAAATTAGCCGGGCATGGTGGCGCATGCCTGTAGTCCCAGCTACTTGGGAGGCTGAGGCAGAAGGATCATTTATTTGAGCCCAGGAGTTTGAGGTTGCTGTGAGCTAGGCTGATGCCACGGCACTCTACAGCCCGGGCAACAGAATGAGACTCTGTCTCAAAAAAAAAACAAAAAAAGTCATGACCCATGTGGGTTCCTGGATCCTCTTGGGTGCATGAATGACTTTATGGATTTCATTCCTTCCCATCCCCTCTGTGAGTCCTCAGTTCCCTTCAGCCCCATTAGCCCTGGAATCCCTTCCCTATTTGCTCTCCACCCCTGACGGCTGTGTCAAGAAAGCCCAACCCTAGGCAGCTCGCAGAATTCCAATACGGACAAAAGCACCCTTAATCTCAGATCCACACAGCACCCTGTGTCCTGATGGAGGCCAACGAGAGCAACACCCCAGACTGGGAGGCAGGAGCCTTGTGGCCTGGGGCTTGTCCCTTTCCATCCCCAAGCCTTGGTGGGCCTGGGCCCCCCTCAGCCCTCATAGGTGACTTACAGAAGCAGCTGGCACTTCCCTAAGCACTCGCCACATGCAGAAAAGCACTTTGATTATCCCCATTCTGAGGCCCAGAAAGGAAAGGTCACTTCACAAGGTCACACAGCTAGGAAGCTGCAGAACCAAGACTTGAAATTAGATGGGCCAACTCTGAAGTCCTGCTCTCGACCTGACCCTGCTATACAGGCTCAAAGCTTGAAGACACATTACATTAACATCAACAATGAAGGGATTAATAGTGAACCCCAACACTGGGCTTACTGTGCCTGTCTCACTGGATACTCTCAGCTACCCCCGAGGTAGAGGGACTGAGATACTAAGGGAGGCGAGGCAGCTGCGGCTTCCGGAAACCAGGGCAAATCCCCAAAGCACAAACAAATGCACTCAGCCATGAGGTCACTGTTTACAGCACTGGGGCCTGGCTCCCGCCCAGCACAACCAGCAGCCTCTGGCCTCTGCTCCCTGTGCAATGGGCCCCTCAGTTCCTGGGCTTCTGGCTGCAGGGTGTCCCTGTCACTCTGATCCTCAGGGTGGGGGATGGGAACTCTCACTAAAGAGTACCCACTGGCCAGGCAGCATTCCGGGCTCTGTGTGGCTGAATCCCCCCAAGAACCCCAGGAGGGTGGGAACATCATCCCCATTTTTTAGATGAGGAAACTGAGACACAAAAAAGGTAGGCAACCAGCACAGGTCACCTAGGAATTCAACCCAAAGCCAGAATGTTTACTCCAGCAACATCTGTATCTAAGGAAGGGAACGTGTCACTGGTGTGCCCTCAGCCTCCTACAAGAGTCACTTCAGACAAGAATTTGGATCCCAGACTCCCTGGACCTGACACCCTCCTGTCAAGTCCCAGTTCCTGAAGGGGCTGGGAGTCTGCATTGTGAACAAGTCCTCTAGATGATGCTTATCCACCCTGGGAGGCTGAGATTGTGGCCCACCCTGCCCTACCCTTGCCTCCAGCCACCTGTCCTGCACCTTGTAAGTTCTCCTGAGCAATATGAAACCACAACCAAAATGTGCTTATTTGCTGGGGGAGCACCCGCTGCCAGACCTAGTGCGCAATACTCTCTGCGCTTACACTATTTCATTTTATCGTCACACAAATCTCTAGAGCTAAGGATTAGTTTTATCTCCGTTTTCCACACTGGGGAAACGGGCTCAGAGATGTGAAGGAGCTTAACCCTCACACCTCCGCCCCTGCCCTCCCCATGCTGGGCAAAGTCGCTGCTGAGGTTCTGCGGGTCGTGTCAACTGTGAGGACCAGCAGAAGGTGGGAGAGGTGGGGGGGGGGTAAGGCCTGAGGTTTCCTTCATGATCCCCTCACCAACAAGCCACCTGTCCAATAAAACCACTGGAGCTCGAAAGCCCTGAAGATTCAGCTGGTCTAAGCCCACATTTAACAGAAAGGGAAACTGAGGCACCAAGTGGTGGGGCCAGTGGGAGCATGGGCCAAGCAGGTGGCAGAGCAAGTCCCGAGAGCCCCAGGGATACCCTCCCAAGCAGCTCCTGTGGCCTCCCCACCTGGGTCCATCAAGCCCTCCCAGGCGAGGAGGGAAGCCGGCATTCTGAGGACCTCCGAAAATGCCCCAGAACATCACCAGCACAGGGGCGGGCGAAGGGTGGTGGCCAGAGGCACCCGGCTCGGGCCCCAGGCCTAAGGATGAGCTCAGCGCTCCAGCCGCAGGGGTGGGGAGAGGAGGGAGGGAAGGGGGCGAGGAGGATGCTGATTGGCTAGTTCAAATCCCAACAGAAGGGGCCCCTCCCCTCCGCCCAAACTCTGGAAGGCCACCTCCCCCGCCCCAACCCGCGCGCGGGCCCACCCCCTCCCCCTGCGCAGGCGGGCTTCAGTCGCAGCCTGCTCCGCCCCAGCGGGTCCCCATCTCTTGGGAGTCTGACTTTTTTGAGTCCCTCCCAGAAATCCTCAACTACCTAGGCCGCAGCGCGGATTAGCAGATTCGTCCGACCTGCTCACGCTCTCCCCTACCTCCCCGCTACTCTCCCCGCCACCCCCGCCACTCCCTCTCGGTCCCCTCCCAACCCAGGGGCTGGAATTTGAATAAGCCCGGGAGCTGCCCTCTCAGGGAGGTGCGCTTTGAACTTGGAGACATACCCTTTCTGGGCACAGTTTCCCCAAGTGCATGATCAAGACAACCAGAGCTGACACACACCGTCCCCGCCCCTGGCCCCGGGGCCTTCCAGATCACAACTCCTGGCTGGTCCGTAATGAAGACTTACTTTCTTTTCTATTCCACTAGAAAGGCTGTAGGGCTTAGAGTTTGCCAGTGTTTTCTAGCAGAAAGGGGGTAAGGGTTCTCTCCAGGCATGTGTGTAGCTGACTCCCCTGCTGTTGGTCTCCCTGCCATCTTCCTGAACCTCCTCCCGGCCCCTTGCAGGCTCATGCCCACTCCTCGCTGCTGCCCATTACCAGCTCCTCCTTCCCCTGATCCACAGGGCTGAGTTCCGAGGTCGGGGCTCCATCGAGTTCTCAGCCCCCAGACCACGGCTGCCACAGACGGCAGGGTGGGCTTCTCCCTGGAGGCCCCACCCTCCCCCAGAGGGCTCAGAGAGCGCGGTCAGCTATTGCCTGTCTTTAAGCCTCAGATGCCTCATCCAGAAAATGGAAATAATAATAGCTAACATTTTGAGTGTTTATGGTGCCACCTATATTATCTCGTTTAATCCTCACAGAACCCTGTGAAGTAGGGGTTGCTGTCACACCCATTCTATACGTGAAGTAACCAAAACATAGGTGACTTGCTCAAAAATTACAAAATTCCTGCACATGGGTGCCCAGATTTGAACCAGTCCCGTCCAGCTCCAGGCGCTCCCTGCTCTCCCTCAGCGTGATAAAAACCTCCAAGGAATGGTGCTGAGACTACACACAGCACCAGACGTATGGTGTATGGTAGCAGGACTCATATTATGATGTCACTTTGGGGTGTCCCTGGTCGAAGGCCTGTTGGCTCACCAGGGATCCCTGCTTAGCAGATAAGGAACTGAGGCCCAGATGGGGGTTGCAGTTTGCCCACAGACACACAAGGAGGGAGCCACAGGGCTGCCCGGGCCCCCCCTCTCTTTCGTGGTCCCACCTCCCAACCAGGGCACCTGTGAGGGCCAGGGGAGGCCCCCGGGCTGACCTTGACGTCCTGCTCCAGACCGCGGATGAGCTCGCCATCCACCTGGCCGGTCTGGGCGGCGCGGAGGCTGCGGCGCTCCGCCTTGCGCAGCCGGTACTGCAGGATGCGGCAGGTCTTGCTGGCCTGGTCCAACTGCTGCCGCAGCTCCTGCAGCTGGTACACATCCTCCTCCATGTAGACGTCCCGCATCTCCAGCATCTCAGCCCTCAGCTCCTCAATCTCGTCCTGCAGAGGGAAGGTGTGGTCAGGTCGCTGGGCCCTCAGGCAGCGGCCAGGGTGCCTGAGTGCCCGCCACACCCAATGCTGAACAAGGTACCTCAGGGGGCCTGGATGTGGCAGGCTCAATGACAGACCCCCAAAGAGGTCCACCTCCGAATTCCCAGAATCTCTCAATATGTTAACTTAAGTGGCAAAAGGGACTTTGCAGATGTGATTAAGGATTCTGAGACAGGGAGATTGTCCCCAATTATCTAGGTGGGCCCAGTGGCATCACAAGGATCCTTCTAAGAGGGAGGAAGTGGGAGGCAATGTGACAAGGGAAGCAGAGGTTGGAGTGAGGTGCTTTGAGGATGGAGGAAGGGACCAAGTGCCATGGGGTGCGGGCAGCCTCTAGAAGCTGGAAAAGGCAAGAGAAATCATTCTCCTCCACAGCCTTCAGGAGGAAGACAGCCCTGCCAACACCTTGATTTTCAGAGCTCTGACCTCAAAAATTGGAAGATATTAATTGATGCTGTTTCAAGCTATAAATTTGTGGTAATTTGTTACAGCAACAATAAGAAACTAATACACGGGGCAGCATCAAGGAGGGATAATGAGGACCAGACCCTTCTGTATCTTCTGTGTGGCGTCTCAAGCCTCATTGGGGAGATACACAGTAAACCACAAATTTAAAAAATCTGATACCGTTAAGTGCTACGAAGACAAATACAAAATACGACAGCGTGATAGGAGAAGGTACCATGTTAGGGGACGTGGTCAGGGAGGCCATCTCCAAAGAAGGGACACTTGAGCTGAGATAAGAAGGAACAGCCATGCAGAGAGTGAGCCAGGGAGAGATTATTCCAGGCAGAGGGAACAGCATGTGCAAAGGCTCAGAGGCAGGAAAGAGCTGAGTGTGTCAAGACACAGCAAGGAAGCCGGGGCAGCTACAGCAGTAATTTGAGAATGAGGGACAGTCTGAGGACAGCCAGGCAGGGCCTTGAAGGGCTGAGTAAAGAGTCTGGGTTTGAGTTGTAAGAGGACAGGGTTAGGGGGTGACCTCACTTCCTCAGGACAGCTCCTGCCAACTCTGTCACCAGCTCCCTGCCTCCTTTGTAATCATTAAGTACATCTGCAGTTTCGGTGGGGTTTTTTTATTTGTTTGTTTTAGAGCCAGGGTCTTGCCATGCTGCCCAGGGCTCAAGCGATCCTCCCGCCTAGGCCTCCCAAAGTGCTGGGATTACAAGCATGAGCCACCGCACCCGGCCCAATTCTTTATTTAATAGTTTGTCTCCCAGCCAGACCGTGCTGCCCCACCTGCTGTATCCCCCACGGCCTAGCATGCGGCAGGCTCCCAGCAAATACTAACTGGATGAGTGCATGCCTGTCCAGTTAGGCAAAAAACAACACAAAAGACATACCAAAGTGCAACAATCATTACACACTGAGCATAAGGGGGCAGTGGAGTGGAACTATGCAGAAGAAATGCACAATTATTAAGTCTCATAAATATGAAAATGGAATCTCAAAAGGGAATAATAATATCTACTCTTAGTGTGACTGAATGGTTTAAATAAGATGGTACTCTCAAAAGAGGAACTGAGTCACCAGGGATAAATGACCTGTCAAAGGTGTCCCTGAGGAGCCGGAGAAGGCACCCAAGGATAGCAGCACTACGGGAGCAGGGAGGAGGGTCAGAGGAGCGACAGACCACTCTGCAGGCCACAGAGAGGGGCCACACCCAGAGAGCTGGACCTCGGCCCCCTGAGCCTCCCCTTCCCCAAAGGAAACAGGCATGAAGGGACTGGGCAGGGGTCTCCTCTCCCTCCCTCCTCATGCTACCACCACGACGGAGCGTCCACTCTGCCCCTCAGGGGGTACCTCTAGCACCCCTCGCCCACCTCCCCTGGAGCTGGGGCTGCGGGGGGCGGGAGAGGGCTGACTCGAGTCTGGGAAAGGAACACACGGAAGTCTCTCTCTTCACACCCCCCTGCCCACAGGTAAAGGCGGGGGCAGCTGTCCCAGGTGGTCAGCTGGGTAGGGCTACTCCCTGTGGGGAAGGCAGAATGGCCTGGCGTTGTCCAGCGCCCCCTGAGACTGAGTAAATTTAGTTCAGGGCAGGGCTGGGAGTGGCACCCTCCTGGCCAGTTCTTGGCACTGTGAAAGCTTACCGAGGCTTTCACCCCACTCTCTTTGACTCCAGGGCCTAATTCTCAGCTGGTTCTAAACTCAAGACAGGAAGACAGAGATGACAACTATCTGCTGCTCCCAACCCCCACAGAGGCTATCCCATTCCCACCATTAGCCAAAGGGTTTAATCCCCACTTGCCACCACTGCCTGTCTCCCGGGTGTGTTGCAGCAGCACCCCCAAAGCACTGTTCCTGCCTGGCAGCTGCAGAGGAAAAGGCACCTCACCAGACCCCACCCCCACCTCTGTCCTAATATACAGACTCATCACCCTGCCACCAGCCAAGTGGACAGAGCCAGAGTGGAAAAGGAGGAAGCAGGACAGTCAATGATCACACCAGTTTGAGAAATGAGGAAGTGAAGGGTCTCTGCGTAAAGGAAACAGCACTCAGAAGTGCAAGCCTGTCAGCTAAACCCAAGCCAGGCTCCAGATGGGCCTGTGTTCAAATCCCAGCCATGCCATCTACTACGCCTCACTTAATCTCTCTGCACTTACACTGACAGGATCTGGTGATGGGGAGGATGTGAGGGTCTGAGTGGACCCCAAGCTCAAGATGAGCCAAGGGGAAGCACAGGGACACAAAAGCTCCTGAGGCTGGGCTGCACAAACAGATACATGACATTTATATCACGGGAGGTGACACTGCTCCACATAGCATTACACCCAGAACACTAGAATCATTTTTGGGGATCACTTTTTTTTAACTTTTAGATATTAATAACTGATTTTTCTATTTATAAAAGTAAAACATGATCAGAGAGATAGTTTTGAAAATACAGAAAACATAAATCATGCATAATTCCTCCACCTGGTCCTGAATCTCAGAGACTATGAGTCCAGTCCCAGGACCAGCAGCATGCGCATCACTGGGGCAGCTGTTAGAAATTCGCAGTCCCAATCCAGACCCACTAAATCAGAAACTCGGAATGGGGTCCCCCAGTGATTCTGATGTGGGACATTTCCTTCTAGCTTTTGTTTTTCCCTAAAAGGGCAAGAGTCATGTCTCTCAGCACAAGTCCCCAGCCCAGGGCCTGACAAAGCAGGGGCTCAGTAAGTATCCATTGACTAAGTGAATGAATGAATGATCCTTCTCACACGAGCAGCTGTCTCCCCACAGCCTGCCCATCACCACAGTCAATTGGTGACAGTGCAGGATGCTGCATTCATGCCAGCCCCATCTCTCCGGGGTGGCCCAGGGGGGCCCAGGCCTCTCCGGGGTTTGTCCCAGCTGCAGGCAGAATGCCGTCAGCCCCTCCTGGCACGGCCCCCAGTGAGGGTGAGCTGACAAAGGCGGGCTTGTGGCTCACATGGGCTGGGTCTGCTGGCAGCAGAAGCTGGTGAAACCAGGACTGGGGCAGGGGCTCTGAGCTCTCAGGACGAGAGGTGGGGCAGGGCCCCCGTTCTACTCCAGAGGTTCACACTCCTCACCAAGCCCAGAATCCTCTGAGGCTCCTCAGTCACAGGGCCAGGCCCCCACCTCGGGAAAGCTCGCCAGTGGCAGATCCAAATGAAGGAGCTGGGAGCTGGGGGGCTGGGTTGCAGGGGTGCACAGACAGCTCAGCGGCCCTGCAGAGCCTCCCCCTACTCGGAGCCCCCCAACCATGTAGAAGTGGGGAGGGAGACGCCAAGCTCCATAGACGCAGTAGGCCTCGTAGCTACAGAATAAGGCTGCAGAAGCCCCCCTACCGGCATCAGTGGGGAGACCCTGAACCTTATCCTCACTGCGGACAGCAAAATGTCACACTGCCTGGAAGTGCTCACCTCTAGAGCCTGAGGGGCCCTGATTGTCAACCCCTCCACAGTCTGGCCACCTCTTTTAAGTCGACCTCTCTTCCCCCTTGCAGCTTACCCTGATTATTTAACCTAGACTGCAAATGGGGAATTGGGGACAGTGGGTAGGAACAGGCACCCACACTGCTTCGAGGGTAGGCAGCACTTCCCTTTCTAGAGGATGTTTGCTTTGCTCTGATTGCACAGGAAGTACCTGGTTATTGGAGAAAATCTGAGAAAGGCAGATGGCTTTCAATCTTCTTTACTTGCTCTCAGTGGCTTCCACATCAGGTTCAAGGCCCTTATCCTGGACCCCGAGCCAGCCCCGGTCTCCTCCCTGCTCCTGTCTTGCCCCTGCCCTCCCTGGTCCAGATGTGCTGTGACTACCAAATGGCTACCACCTACTGAGAGACTCACTCATCACCAGACCCCAGCATGGGCAAGGCACGTGCATTATCAGTTCACAGTTTAATCCTCTTACCAACCCTGTGAGGTAGGTGCTGAAAAATGTGTCTATTTTGCAGATGAGGAAACTGAGGCTCAGAAGTTCCTCAGAGCTGCTCAAGCAAAGGGAGGACCAGAGGTGAGTTCCAGACAAGCCATGGAACCCTGGGCCAGCTACCTACTGACTATCTCATCCTTCCAGAACATTCCCTCCTCCCCCAGGCTGATTCAAACCCTACACTCCGAACTCCACGGTCCCCTGTGCTAACAATTTTAGGTTGTATTTGCCTGTTTTCGAGTCTACCTTCCCCAAGAGCTAAGGGGAAGGGCAGGGCCTGGTCTGACTCCTGCCTGGTCTCTAGCATTGCTCAGGACAGGACGTGGAACAGAGAAGGCCCCCGTTGCTGTCTACAGGTAGACATGTGAATTCAAGAACTAGGATGGCTTCCGCCCTGCCCAGTCCCTATGCACAACCCGGAGCAGTGAGCCCTTCTGATCCCAGCTCCAATCCAGCTACAAAGGGTCGAGGAGAGCCTGGGCAGATCCAAAGCTGGTCTCAGACCCCCACACCACCCCAGGAGGGTGGGCAGGGTTTATCTACCCGGGGAACCTTCTGCTCACCCACCCACTCCCTGCCCACAAAGTGCACCTCTGTCCACCCCCTGCCAATCCATGAGGTCAGCCTGCAGGAAGCAGCCTCTCAGGGGCATAGCTGCTCCCCTCCATGGGACTGGTTCCCAGGAACCCTGGGGGAATTGTCCAGGAAGAGGCTTTTGGTCCAGGCTGGGTCACAGGGCCAAACATGAGCTCACACTACTGCTAAAAATAGCAAGGCCTTGCACAACAGCACAGGACTTCACAGTTTACAAAGACATTCTATCTGAATCGTCTCAGGGATCCTCACAGAAGCCCCCTGATCGGGCAGGAATCACACTCCCTGTTGCACAAAGCACAGCAGAGCAGGGGGGCTGTGCAGACACCCACACAGACGGGGGTGCAGTGAGAAACCTCTAAGCAGGACCAAACCACTGACTTCTGGATTCTTCCACCGTACCAGTGTTCAGGGAGTCCATGAGCTCGGAAAATCACATTTTTCACTCTCACTAACCTCTAACTAAAATTTAGCATTTCCTTCCACTCTGGGCCTATGGAACAAACCGTGGTTCCACGAGCAGTACCTGTGACTTTGCCACCAAAAGAAATCACAGGTATTTTCATATCACACAACAGTTATTGCGAAAATGTCAAAATATTATTTACACTCATCAGTGCTTTGAAATACAGTGGTTAACAGACCTGTCACCAGAGCTTATGAGTTAATAATCACATATGGCCCTATGTCATAATTTTGAAATATATTTTAATAACTGTATTTCAATATATCTGGTCTCTTTTGCATTTCATTTTAAACATTTGAAAACATTATTCCGAAAATTATTCTCAGCAGAGAGCAGAAAGCTTAAGGAGGCCCATGGCCCAGAATGAGATGGAGCCTCTGTTCTCCCTGGAGCCACCTGACCCTTGATTGCCACCATGAAGGCACAAAGCCGAAGACACAGGGCTCTGCTTCCCAGCCACATCCCACATGCTCTAAGGAAGACTGCTGTCGGCGAGAAACCTACGCACATGTAAGACGACTAATCTTTGTCCCGTGGGGACGGATCTAGGGCCTGTGGGGACCCTCGCAAGTGACTCCAGATGCGGGAGTGTGAGGGATTGGCCCGCAGGAGCTGGGGGGTGCTGTAGGACTGGAGATGAAAGTGACCAACAGGAGATGCGGCCCCTCTGCAGAAGCAGAAGCACAGCAAGTGGCAGTGGAATGGTCTGAACCCAGCAACAGCTCCCAGCTGGCCCTGAGGGGGGCAGGGAGAGAACCCAGGGGACATGAGGTTCCTGAAGACCGTCTCTCACCAGCCACCATGTAAGAGACTGCTCTAGAGTGGAGGACCCCCAGCAACCTCCCACCCAAAAGTCAGCCCCTGGGGAACTCCGATATGGGCCCTACAGACCACATTCTAGAAATCTGAGATATACCAAGGCTGGGTCAGGAGCCCTCCCAGCTCCTGTAGGACTCCACACTACTGTGGCCTCCTTCCACTTTGCACCTGTCTCCCACCTCCTCACCTCCCTACCCGAAAAGCCACCTCCACCAAGAATCCTGCCTGGCTGCCCCAGGGTGTGGTCCTTCAGTTTGAGCAATTAGTAAGTGCCTATGGTGGGCTTAACTCGTCACTGAATTATTGGATTCAATCCGCACAACGGCCACTCTGCTCCCCACTGATTTGTTCTCCACTCAGCACAGGGAATGATTTTTTTTTTTTTTTGCCAGGTAAATATTGGGAATGATATTTTTTAAACCACATTTAAAATATGGTTTAAGTCGGCCGGGTGTGGTGGCTCACGCCTATAATCCTAGCACTCTGGGAGGCCGAGGTGGGAGGATTGCTCAAGGTCAGGAGTTGGAAACCAGCCTGAACAAGAGCAAGACCCCGTCTCTACTATAAATAGAAAGTAATTAATTGGCCAACTAAAAATATATAGAAAAAATTAGCCGGGCATGGTGGCGCATGCCTGTAGTCCCAGCTACTCGGGAGGCTGAGGCAGGAGGATCACTTGAGCCCAGGAGTTTGAGGTTGCTGTGAGCTAGGCTGATGCCA
>CAUYRT010056333.1:0-31535 GCA_963574885.1 Lepilemur ruficaudatus
GCGTCAGCCTAGCTCACAGCAACCTCAAACTCCTGGGCTCAAGCGATCCTCCTGCCTCAGCCTCCCGAGTAGCTGGGACTACAGGCATGCGCCACCATGCCCGGCTAATTTTTTCTATATATATCTTTAGTTGGCCAATTAGTTTCTTTCTATTTATAGTAGAGACAGGGTCTCACTCTTGCTCAGGCTGGTTTTGAACTCCTGACCTTGAGCGATCCGCCCGCCTCAGCCTACCAGAGTGCTAGGATTACAGGCGTGAGCCACAGCGCCCGGCCCATCTGCCCTCTTAATCCACATCATTTTAAATCATCTCTGCCGCACAGGTGAGTACATAGAGATGTTGAATGACATGTTTGAAGTCCTGCTGCTAACAAGTGGTGTCCATCTGCCTCCGAGGCCAGTGTCCTGGCTGCTGTACCTGCTGTCTTTCCCCCAGGGAACCAGAACACCTGGTGCATTCTGCTCCTGAGAGCTCAGTGCTGCCTTCATCCGCCCCGAGAGGACGCTGGACCCTGGGCGCAGAGGACACAGGGGGCTAGCAGGTAGGTCTCACCTCTAGAGCGTAGAATCCAGTTTTCAGCTGGTTCTCTTGTTTCCCACTTGTTTACCACTTTAAAGGGTTTCTGCCTATTAAAAGTGGAAGGATTTCTCTTTTAAAGAGAAGTGAGCTAGAGACATTCCTGAGCACCCTGCCTGCAGAACACCTCCTCCTTTGGCTTCTTGATAGATTGCTGTCTATACCCAAATTTCTAGATCTCAGAAAAACAGAAGAGTCTGGCAGGTATAGAGATGAGCTTGCCTAATAGAGACTGGACCAGCCAAGTGCCAGCTTGGGCCAGATGTCCCATCCCTTCTGCAGGAAAATGGATGATCTTCCATGGGGAAGCAGAACTCCAGGGAGAAAGTAGAACTCCAGTTGTGGGCCAGCTCTTATATGGAAGGTTACAATCATGCACCCTGTGGGAAGTCACTTCTCGTGTCTGAGCACTAGGGCGAAAGGGGGTTGGATTTTTCTAGAAGAACTTTAAGGATCCTTCTAGATCCTATATTTATAAGTTCATATATTTATCAACATTTATTGGACCTACTATGTGCCAGATACTATGGTAAGATCTTTCATGAGTTATTTAATCTTCACAAGTGTGGGAAGTGGGCATCGTTGTCCATGCTTCACAGATGAGGAAACCAAGGCTCTGGGAGGTTAAATAAGCAGGAGGCAGTACCGTGGGCAGACTTGGTTCTAGCGGTTTCCGGCAGTCTGCCTTTGCTGTGCATCCCCTCAGGACAGGCCCTTCTCTTCTGGTGCCCTCCGTGCAGGTCTGGCCGGCGTGTGCTGGTGCGCCTGGCTCTGTGTCCTCCCGGCCTCGCCCGAGGGCTTGAGCCGCTGTGCCCAAGTACAGATGAGGAGGAGAGTGCGTGGAAAATTCAGGGTCAAGAATAGTACAGGTAGAGCGAGAAAGAGAATGCCTGCAGGAATATTAATATGTGCATATTCAGTTACAAATCAGGGCAGAGATTCCTAAGACCTAAAGTAGAGAGAGAAACAGATTAGTTAATGTGGTGACTACTACACACCAGGTACAGTAAACTAACTAGTCCTATATGAACCTGCATTTATGGATCTCAAAAGAAAAAAAAATGGAAGGTTGAGTGGAAAGGCAGGCAGATGAAGGAAAGAAAGCTCAGAGAGGTTAAGTAATGGGCTTTAGGTTGCAGAGCTAATAAGTGGCAGACCCAGGATTCAAATCCAAGTGTTTCTGCATCTGGAGCTGAGCTCGAATTTAGGGCACTACTTTTTCCTTCCATTTCAAACAGAACACAGTCCAGGCCCTCAAGAAGAGGAGCAGAAGCAGGTACACAAGCGGTTCCTTGTGCTCCGCTGTGGTGAGTGCACTGAGGACTGAGGCAGGCTGCGCTGCAGGGGTTCAGAGCCGGCACGATGGGGGTGCGCGGGAACTGGGTGGGGAGCCAGGCGTTGCTGAGGAGGGCGAAGCACCAGCAAAGGTCTGCAGGCTGAAAATCTCTGTGTGGCGGGAGGCTATCAGCCGTTCAGTGTTTCTGGAATTTACGGAGCCAGGCGAGGACACGTAGGATGAGGCCGGGGCGATGGGTAGGATGCTGAGAGCTCCTGGCCCACAGTGAGGAGGAGGGGTCATAGCTTTAGGGTAACCCATGGAGTGCAGAGATAATTTAATGTCCACACCAGGACACTTGTGAGAAGGAAAAGGCGCTAAAAATAATTAGGAGGTGTTAATTGCTCTGTAACAAGCATAAACTGACCTTCCGGGACACCTTTGTCATACACAGAGAGCCCCTGGAGAGTTTTAACTAGAGTGTGACATAACCAGATTTGCGATTTAGAAAAGTGCAAGACGGATTGGATGCATTTCGTAAAGAATTCAGACAGCACGGAAATATACAGTGGCAGTAAGTCCCCCTCCTACCCTTATCCCCAAGTTCTCCTTCTCAGACGCACGATCATTGTCCCCGGTTTTAGTGTTTTATTCCAGAGATAGTCTGACATGTGTGTGTGTCAGTGTATTATATATAGATATATATACACTATATATATATATATAAAATCCCCTTTTAATGCAGGTGGCAGCACACTATACACCCTCTTCTATACCTTGCTTTTTATTTATAGGCCTGGTAAGTCGTTCTATATTAGTACACATAAGGCTACCTCAATCGTTTTTATTGCCTGTAAAACTTTCCATGGATCTAGCATATTGTATTCAACTTCTTCCCTGTTTATGGGCATTGATCCTGATTTCTTGCTATTATAAACAAGGCTGCAATTCATATCCTCATACATAGGACTGTGTGCGTGGAATGAGTTCCCTAAAATGGAATTGCTGGGTCAAATTATATGCATTTATAATTTTGATGAATATTGCCAAATGGTTCCCCCTGGGGAGGGGAGTTCATTCTCTGCACACATTCCTGTGCTTGGAGATACTAATTGCAGCAGTAATGCTCCTGGATGATTGGGCGAGGCAGGGAGAGTGATAGTGATGACAGCCCGAGTACAGGAGAGAGGCGATGAGGGCCTTATCCAAGGTAGTCATGGTGGGGATAGCTAGGAGGAGATGATTTGGAGAAATACATCACATCAGGAAAGGGCTGGGCATGATGGCTGACACCTGTAATCCCAGCACTTTGGAAGGAGAAACAGGAGGATTGTTTGAGGCCAGGAGTCCAAGACCAGCCTGGGCAATAGATCGAGACTCCCTCTATATGAAAAATAAGAAAATATTAGCTGGGCATGTTGGCACATACCTGTAGTCCCAGCTACTCCAGAGGCTGAGACAGGAGGATCACCTGAGCCCAAGAGTTTGAGGTTGTTGTGAGCCATGGTTGGACCACTGCATTCCAGCCTGGGCGACAGAGTGAGACCCTGTCTCTAAAAAAATTAAAAGAAAGATAGACAGATAACAGGAAGGAAGGAAGGTTGCTTTGAGGTATGGGGTGGGGGTGTGGAGGAGTTGGAGGATGTTCCGGGTAGCAGCGGGCTGGGAGGGGAATCCAGGTAGAGATATCCAGTAGTTGGATGCACAGGCCTGAAGCTAGGGAGAAACTCCAGGCTGGAGGCACAGGCTCGTGCTGAGGCCGGCCAGGTGCCTGGGATGCAGCAGGTCCTTGCTCTGGGGCACAGGCACTGCACTTGCACACCTTGAGAGACAGGGCCTCCTTGCATTGTGCTGCCCGGGTGCCTCTCTTGCCTCACCCTTGTCCGGGTCCTGGTGAGGGGCCCATGGCGTCAGGCATGTATTTAAGGGGCTGACTCAGCAGAGAGACTCAGGGGAAAGAAGAAAGAGGTACAAGAACTCATGGAGAGGGACGTGTCCCACAGGGCAAAGGGCTGAGCTCCCCAGTTCGTGGGAGAAGGCAGAGAACGACCAGAAAGTGTCCATTAGATACATCAATTAGGGGGTCACTGACGCCCTCCATGAAACCATTTTAATAAAGTGACAGAGGCTGGGTAGTCTCAGATTCTATAAAGCAATAATAGCAAGTCTGGGTGTTTACTCATTGGTGGTATCCTAGCAACAGTGTGTTCTCAACAGGGGCAAGTGTTCTAGAATGTGCGACCAAATTATACGAGAACACAGTATTCTAGAATGTCTGCATGAGTTTGCCAGTCAATTTCTTACTTAGAGGTACTCAGGAGATTGTTGAAAACGATTCCCTTTTCCACTAAGTTTCCAAGTAGTCTCCGACAAGCATTTATGACACAAATAGAATTTAAATGCTCTGCGAGGGTCATTTCCCCGAATTCAAAGTTAATGTGAGGAAAGAAGATTAAGAACAGTGTCCCAGCGGGAAAATGAGCTGTGAGTTGTACTTCGCCACCCTTTAAAGCTAACAACACTGGATGTTCTTCAGAATTCACGTGGGATTATGTGTGTTCTCCTAAGACTGTGTGAACAAAGCATTCCTTTCCCTCCCCCTGAGGGTCCTCGCCCCCCAGCAGTAGTGGCTGATTTCACCCAAATTCACTCTAAGCAACTTTTAATTATGCACTGAAATTTGGGGGGTGGTTTGTCTAATCCAGCCTCTTCCTCCAATGCTGCCGTTCCCGCTTGGGCCCTCCCTCCCGGAACCCTGCCCACCTCACCTGGAGCACTTGGCACCCTCTGATGCGTGACACTCATTCTCTCCCGGTGTCACCAGATAGCTGGGCGGGGAAGCGGGGTCAGGCCACTCTGGCTCTGGCCTAGTTCCAGGCGCCGTGGCTGGGCCTGCTGCCCGGTCCCCTCAGTGGACAGGAATCCTGCTTCCTGGGATGCCACGGTACTTTGGACCTGTCCGTCTGTCCAAATCCTCCTAGGCAGCCCCTCAGCCTTGCCAAAGGGCTCCCAGGAAGCGGCCCCAGCATGAGCTGGGTCCAGACCAGCCTGACGTCCTCTCTGCTGGCAGCTTCCTCGTGACTCAGCCCACTCTGTGTCCAGGCCCAGTCCCACAGCCGGACACCCCAGCGACTGCCTGAGGACCCTGTGAGTATCTGATCCTGGGCCGCCACCCTCAAGGCTCCCTGGTCCCCTCACCGGGGTGCTCTCCCCAGCCTGCTGGCTGGTTCGCCGGTGTCTCCAGGTAGGGGCCGAGCTCCCCTGTCAGCCCAGCGCCTAGAATAGGCCCGCAGGAGTGCCCAGAAAAGCTGATGAGCTGAAATGACGGCAGAAGAGAAACGTTCAGCCGGTTTTCATATGAAACCATCTTTTTTTAATCATCTTCTTTGTTATGCGGAAAGGATGGAATATAATTACGCCCTGCCTCATAACATGGGAAATCAAGCTCTCCTTATCCTGGAAGGAAGAGGAACCAAAGCAGAATTTCAGCTGCTCTGGACTAATGGGCCACTCAGGTCTGCTGTGCAGGAGCAAGATTGATTTATTTTGGGGAGGCTGCTGTGCAGGAAGAAAGAAGGCGAGAGCAGGGCCTGGGTCGAGGAGAAGTCACCTGTGGGCCCTGAGATGGGCCCGGGAGCCTGGACGCTGGTCTCAGAATCGCCGCAGGACAGAGGGGTGGTGGTGGACCCAGTGATGCCCTTGCGAAGCTGCGTTGCATTCCAGGCGCGGGAGAGAGCCTGCGATGTCTCTGGTCTGCAAGAACCTTCCCTGCCTGGCACTGGGGTGATGCAGTAGATCCTCCTGTGGGTGCTGGGGGCCTTCAGCCCTTGCTGGGGGGCGTCCTCTACAGCTGCTCTCTGCACTGTAAGACCAGCCGGCTTCGTCTGATCACCGAGTCAGGCACGCAGAGTCACAACCACTGACCTCCCACCGAGACACTGGGCGTGAAGAGCTTGCTCCCACCCTGCGACGCAGCTCACCCTCCCACTCATGCAAGCTGGGCCTCGCCCACCGAGGTCACGCAGCCCACAGCAGTGGCCTGGGATGTGAACGCGGGTCTTTGATTTTCAGTGAGCTGTCATGGTTGACTAAGTTGGAGGCGACTTCAGGCCAGCTTCTAGAGATGCTCTGAAGCTTTGGCTCCGGGTCGCACTCGTCCGGGTTCTGCATGAGTAAGATTCTGGAGAACCAAGGACAGGAGAGCTGCAGTTAAATTCTATTTTAAACAAGAAGTGAAAACACTATTTAAAATAAGTTCTGCGGAGGTATTTGAAATGGTAATGTTAATGAAAGTTTTGGGTGTTTACCGAGAGGTAGTATTGTTTTAAGCTGGTTATAGGAGTCCACGCACTTAATCTTCATAGCAATTTCGTGAGATGGGCCCTAGAGAGGGAGCCAGATTGCTGCTGGCTTCGCCCTTGCAGAGCAACACCTCCAGACACGTGGCTTGCGGCTCGGGATGCCAGGAAATGGTGTTCCTTTTGCTTGGTAGCTATTTCTGCATAAAATCCTTCTCAGAGACTGGAGATAATCGACAAGTTCTGCAAATGGAGCCCAGGGAACATTTCTGACCCCGGCTGGGATGTTTTCCTCCTGCGGGATCAGCCTGAGCATGGCTGTGTGTGTGTTCCTGTGTGGGGTTCCAGGGGGAGCTAAGTGAGACATAACCATGGTAACTGACAGGCAGTTAACTCCAATAAGTGCTAATCACTCGCTAGAATTTCCTTAGGGGTGTCTCACAGGATGCTGTGAGAGGCATAAGTCCCACCACCTGGGGACTGTTCCCATGGCCCTGGGACTGATGCTGCTGTAGGGACACCCCTGCCTCCAGTTAGGAGCCCCATGTGACCTTGGGCAAGTCACTTCCCTCCTGGTCCCTGGGGTTCCCAAAAAGGGAAGTGGAATGATACTTTATGACCACCCTGAATTCTCATGGGAACACAAGGAGTTAAAGCTTGTGAAACATGTTTTGTAAATAACATGCAAACCTCAGGGGCTCCTGCCTTACTTTTCAGTCCCATGGGTCATCTTGTGGGTGGCAGAGTGTGGGAAGTTGGATGATGCAGCCTTTGATTTTTTTTTCAAGCTTTTTTTTTTTTACGGTGACTTTCATATACAAATGAAAGTAGAAGAGAATAATGGCCTTCCATGGACCTGTCACCAGGGTCAACAGTTAACAATTGGCCAATCTTGTTTCATTCTTCCCTTTTAAAAATTATACCTATTGAGGTATAACTTATATACAAATAATGTACCAAGTGTAATTTTTGATGAATTTAGACAAATTTCGACACCGTTAAAGAAAAAATTATTCTGACCCTTGTTAAAACGGCGAGGAAGGCTTTATCCAAGACGATTGCAGCAGCGTCGGCCCCGTTACAGCAGACGAGAGGGATGGGCCCAACCCGATGCAGCAGGACCAGGGACCAGGGTGTCATGGCCAAGGGGCAGAGAGGGGGTCGGCGATGGAAAGTGACTGAGAGGAGACGTCAGGGAGGGGACGCTTGCTGAAGGCTGGTCGAGGACTTCAACGCCAAAGTGAGGGATGAGGAACCTGGTCAGACGTCAGCGGGGGTCAGACACGAGGGTGGGGTCTCGCCAAACTGCCATAGCAGGATTCTTGCTAAGGCTGGGCTGCGCAGGCGGAAGACAGGAGGGCCGAGGTCGAGGCCCAGTGGAGCAGGGGCTCGGAGGAGCCTGAATGACGTTTGGCCAGGGAGAGGGCCTGTCAACAGGTGTGCGTGCAATCACCACCAGATCAGACATTTAACATCTTCACCACTCCTGAAAGTTCTCTCATGCTCCTTCCCCGTCAACCCGCGTGGCCCCAGGACTGGGAAGACCAGACCACGGAACATGCACGTCTTCTTAGGGGTGCTCAGGAGATAAGCAGGGCCCCTCTCTGGACTTTTCGTTCATTCTGAGTCTCAGATTACAGGCAGAGTAGGATCTTGTTCCCACTAGAGACAGGCAGATGGATGCTTTTTCTTTTTCTTTCTTTTTTTTTGTATGTGATAAAATACATATAAAATTTATCATTTCAACCATTTTAAGGGTACAGTTCAGTGGCACTGAAGGGGATCAGAACTGCCACCCCCAAACATGCCATTTTGGCATAAGCATTATTTTGAGCCGAAGGCAATTGAGAAACAGCAGGCACAGGAAAATCTCTCTGTCTGCCCCATCTGTCTAAAAGCAGGGTATAAATTTCCTTTTCTGTATCAGGAAGTGGAGAATAAATCTTATTGCTGGAGACAGCACCAAGATGAGTCTGCATAAACAGAACCTTACTAAATAACCTTTATCTGCCAGCAGTTTGCCCCTCATATTTACCTGCCCACAATTTACTGCCCCTAGAAACCCCAAATCCTTTCCTTTTGTCTTGTCACTTCTCCACAACTTTATTACCTTTTGTTAAAATGGTATATAAGCCTTCATGTCTCTCTTTAAAGTCTCATTTCTTTTCTATGAAGCCATCAAGGTGCATATAAAAATTAAAATAACATCATGTAAAATTTATATGCCTTTTCCCCTCTTAATCTGTCCTTTGTCAGTTTAATTTACAGGCCCTAGCTGTAGAACATAAGAGGGTAGAGGAAAGGGTTTTTGCTCCTTTGCAGTACTGAGTACATTGACGCTGCTGTGCAGCTGTCACCACCGTCCACCTCTATAACCAAGGTCAAGCTTATACTACTCACCGCAAAACAGTCAATACATTGAGAGGCAAGGTTTTGGGGCAAGGCAAGTGACTTTTATTCGGGCAGTCAGCAAACTGATGGCAGACAAATGTCCCGAAGAGCCATCTTAAGTTAGTATGAACTTTAGGCTCCTTTTTATCTTAAAGGGAAGGGGGGATTGGGTTGCAAGAGGTAACGGAGGACCGCAGACATTTGGGCATCAGCTAGGGTTTGTGGAGCTTGTAAAACGTCCTTGCTCTTGGTCAGTTAATTTTGGAGGACGAAAGTCCGGATGTTCCTAAACATCTTTAACATAGCATTGTTAATTATGTGTGGCATCATCACTGCAGCCTCGAGCTCCTGGTCTCAAATGATTCTGCTGTGTCAGCCTCTTGAGTAGCTGGGACTCCAGGCTCGCACCACCGTGCCTGGCTAATTTTTTTCTTTTTTCTTTTTGTAGAGCCGGGGTCTGGTTATATTGCCCAAGTTGGTTTCAAACTCCTGGCCTCAAATGATCCTCCTGCCTTGGCCTCCCAAAGTGTTGGGATTACAGGTGTGAGCCTGGCCTGTTTTTTTTTTTTTTTTGGTTTTATTTTTTGTTTTTTTAATTATAATAACTGTCCGTGTGAGATGGTCTCTGACTGTGGTTTTGATGTGCATTTCCCTAATGACTAATGATGTGGAGAATCTTTTCTTATGCTTACTGGTTGCTTGTGTATCTTCTTTGGAGTAATGTCTATTCAAATCCTTTGCCCTTTTTCTTCTTTAAAAAAATGTTTTCTTATTCTCACAAATAATTTTTACCAGTTCTTTCTTTATCTTAGGTATATTTATTATTATGCTTTTTAAAATTTTCTGTGCTCCTCTTCCAATAACCATGCTTCTGGCCATGAGTCATGCTTACTTGGCGTCTTTGTTAGCAGTGGCGCCCTTTGCTGGGATCTCGGTGCTTAGGCCTGTGAGCTCAGGACCCATTGAGGATAGGGTTTCAGCTACACCGTCGGGTCCTTGGGAAGGGAAAGGCCAGGTCTGCATCAGTTCCGGCGTCTGAGAGAAGGGAGGGAACGGACCCGGGGCAAGTAGCCCCAGATCTCAGAGTCGCTCCCACTTGCTGTCTCCCGGCCTGGTGACTGCACCGATCAGGACTGTACCTCCAGGCCCCAGGGAACATCGGCCTTGGAAGGAGCCGGGCTCCTCGGATCCCTGTACTGTGGTGTTTGTGGGAGAACCCTGAGGTTCAGTGCTCTGCCCTCAGCTGTTTACATCAAACCCTCACCCCACAGAGATCCTGTATCGCCCTAATTATTTCAGACCCTGCGGGCAGGGTCTACCGTGAAGCGCCAGGCGATGGCTGTACCATGGCTTACAGAACGGTGGCCAAGCAGAACCTAAAACGGCCTCTCAACCACACTCTTACCGCTGCCACTGGCATCACCCAGGCCGTAGCCCTCTACGCCAAACCCCCCATGTCGGCCCCCTCCAGTCTGTGAGAACGAGACGTGCACCCCCACGCTAGGCCTGGACTCTGAAAGCTGAAGCCACACCTACTGTCTATATTAACGTGACTTGGTGTCGTTTCTGTCTTCGTTAGCAAGACTGTATTTTCCCAAGAGTCTCCAACGCAGGCAAGTGACTGGATAATTCTTACAGGAACTTTTGGAAAGACCCATCAGCTCCTCAGTGGAAAACATCGACAGATGGTCTTTGCGTTCTTTGCCTCGAAATCCTCACCTTGCTCTTGCTACCACCCCCGGACGGTACCGTGGCAGTTACCCAAGCCTAATCAGGCTGTCCTCATTTAAAGACCCGCTTTACATCAAATTTCCAAGCCGTGCCTTCCCCCTCCCGTCTGAGGCGATGCCAAATGTTGGAAGGTGGCGTTCGCTTTGCGGCGAGCGATGCGCTCAGCTGTCTCCTCGACAGCTTGTGCTGGTGACATTTGGGGGCCAGCTGCTGGCACCAGGCACCACTTACAACAGCTTCTAGATTTTTTTGTGTGTGTGTCTCGTTCTTGTTGTTTGCTGCTCTGATCTGTAACTTCTCCAGGTTGATTGTAGGGAAGAGGCATCAGGGCAGCGACAGTTTCCACCAACTTGCCTTCCACTGGAGCTCACACTGTTACCTCGTGGAGGGCCCCGCACAGCGGGCCACTCTCTGCTTTTGTACACTGCCGATTTCTGAGTTTGTCCAGTCGAAACCCCCACTTGCATTTTGCATTTTCCTGTGATTGACCCTGAAATTCAAATAATCTTGATCGGCATTGCAGTTTCAATCAGGAAGGGAATTTGTTAATCGTGTGACTAAAACCCAGTGGTGATCTAATAATGGAGTAATAATGCCAGCTTCATTATTCCTGCTCCTTGGGACTATTTTTAAAATGTAAAGTCTGGAGGCAGTGAATAATTATATACCGGTAGATGTTTCAGTGGTTTAAAACTTTCTCATTTTCTAATTCTAGATATCTGGTTGGTGTAATGGGCATTTTAATTCATATGCAATAAAAAAGGTAAGTATTTACAAAAATTAAATATGGTATTGAAGTCATGGCTGTTTGAGCTTATAATTACTGACTAAGGTAATACTAGGAGCAACAGGAGCACTAGGAGCAATATCCCTCCTGCTAAACTCCTGTTGACTCAGCTGCCTCTGACACGGTGGAAAAGACAAGGAGGTGAAAAGAACACACTCAGGATTTGAAGCCAGACAGGCCCAGGTTCAAGCCCTGGCTGTGCCACTTACGAGGTGTGATGTAGGTCAACGTTTATGACCTTTCTGATCCTTGGTTTCCTTAGATATGAACAAAAATATTTCTATCTCATAGGATGATCAGGAAGATGTTTGCTGTTATTGGTTTGGTTAAAGCAGATGTCATTTTAGGTTTTCAAAGTTATCATATCAAACTCTGTCTCACCAAGGACTTGGACATATTTCCTTACCCAGTTTATCTCATAATCCACAAAGTTGAACAGATCCTTCAAAATAGGAGGAGGAGCACAGAACACACATGACCGTGATGGAGAAAGGTTGGTGGAATCTGAGTGTGGGGAAGTTCAGCTTCTGCAGAAGCTCCTAAAACTGTCCCAAGCCCAGCAGGAAGGGCACAGTCCAGCTGTGACCTGAATGTTAACCCAGGAGAGAGCTATGTGTCTCTAGCCAAAGGAGGAGCTTGGCAGAGAAGCTTAGAACTGCAGGTACGGGGGAGGCATTGCCCAAGGTGACGAGCTCTGCCTTACGGGCTCCACCAGCAGGCCTGCCCCACTCGGAGGTATGGCCAGACTGCCATTCACCCAACACTGCTCCTCCTCCTTCCTAGCCTCTGAGTTCACCCACCCTATCCCATTATCAGTAGGCTTTCGGTGCCGTGCTCTCCCACAGTATAAACTGGGCTTGCAGGGTCCAGATCACAGACTCTGGAGTGGAAGTGTGCAAGATGATTCACTGGGGACAAATATTAGAACTTCCATTTGCATGTATCTTTTATCTTGTTCTAACATTCTATTTTTGGCTTATTTGTTAGCATGCCATAATGTGGTAGAATAATCATATTCAATACTTTAAAATTTAGGAAAGATAAATGTGCATTTATTGAAGACCCATACTCTAAATATTTTATTGATGGTCTGCACATACGTAATTGGGGTTACTGGGGCCTGGGAAGGGGAGCGGGGAGGGGGATACAGTGGGGATGGCTAATGGATACGAACTACCGTTAGATGGAAGGCATAAGATCTAGTACTCGGCAGCACAGTAGGGTGACTGTAGCCAACGAGAACTTACTGTATGTTTTAAAATACCTGAAAGAGTAGAGTTAGAAGGAAATGCTTGAGGTGATAGATACCTCAATTACCCTGATTTGATCATTACACATTGTATGCTTGTATTAAAACATCACATGTATCCCATAAATGCATACAAGTATTATGTATCCACAATAATTAAAAATAATTTTTTTTTAATTGGGAGCTCACCGCTCTAGACTGTCTAATGCCTGCGGTCATTCTATTTTGAGTTGCAAATTAATTCTCTGAAATCCTTTCTTAGCCTCCCAATCAGTCTCATGAGCGTGGTGGTCAGCCGTGGATCCCCGGGGCTGCAGCAGGGTGGAGCGGCTGGGCGAGCGGGTCTCCCACCGACCCGCAGCCCCGCAGCAGCCCGACCCGCTGGGTGCTCTTTCTGACACCGGGATCCTTCGTGTCAGTTCAATGCTACTAGTTCTGGCAGAACCTAGGCCTAACTTAGCCACTTCTTAATTGATCCTTTATTATAAAGAGAAGGAAATCTCATACTGGAAAATGCGTTCTAGTCTCTCGCTCCCTTGTAAGACTTAACATCTCCAAGTCTCAGCTACCGAATCTTTCAAGTGACAGGATAATAGCTGCCTTGTTTCTCTCACGGTGTCCTTGTAAAGAATGAGTGGGATGGGATCATGTCATACAGAAACTGCAGCACACCAAAGGTCAGGAGAAGACGTTAAAAGTGGTGAGAGAAGAGACAGATTGCTTTTAAAGGAATGATTATTTAAACTAACAGATTTCCTCCTCCCCCTCTTCCTTCCCTTCCTTCTTCTCCTCCAATACCTCCTCCTCCTTCCTCCTTTTGTAGATAGCGGAAAAGTTTATTATATTTATAGTAGAATTTACCAGCTCCACTGTGTTCAGATCATTCCCAGTTCCGTGGGCCACCCCCAAAGCCTCAGTCAGGCACATTCAAGTGCCTCCTGGGCCCCATCAGGCGAGGAAGGAGGTGGGCCTCGGCCACGTCGGCGTCACAGAGCTGCTTCTCGGCTGGTCTGACCTGGGGGTGGTTGGTCTTGACCTCCACGCCGAGCACCAGTGTCCTGTTGTTCTTCATCTCCGTGGCTGATGAGGTCGGGGACATTGGACGATGGCATACAGTTGATGTGGATGTCTTGGGGTGTACTCTTCTGAGGATGCCTGGTTTCCCTTCAGAGTTGCAGTGTCTTGGGCTGCCAGAGCGTGGGTGGCCTGCGGAATAACCCCTTTCTTTGTCTTGCTGCTGTTGTTGTTCATGGCGGCAGACACTTTTCCCTACCGCCTTCTCGGCTTTCAAAGCCTTTGCTTTGACTCTGTTTTGGGGAAGTTTCATTTTTTGCTTTCAGAACCTTTTGTAAAAAGGCAATAACTAACTTCTTAATAGGAACAATGGAAGCCAGAATACAATAGACTAATACTTGCACTGCACTGGAAAATATAACTGACAATCTGGACTTTTATATGCAGAAAAACTGTTGTACAAGAATGAGGGTAAAATGCAGACATTTTAAGACAAACAGAACTGAGAAAGTTTGTTACAAATTCATTCTCACTAATGGAAATTCTAAAGGCAGAAAGGTCGGCCTAGATGGAAGATCCGAAAAGTAAAAAGTGAGATCTAAAGCCTTGATCCCTTTTAGATTAAATGTTTTCATTTAAGCCTGCTTCATAGGCTATTTTTGTCTCTGGGGGAAATTAGTAGCCATTGACATTATTGCCTATATCATTAACCTATCAGGCACTGTGAAGTAGTGATAGGCTAATTCTATAATCCCTTCATTTATCAGCTAGAATACTGCTGTAAAAATAATCTTTTCCTCATCAATTTATGGATTACCCAGAAATGCAGTTTGCACAGGAAAGGCAGGATAAAAATCAAATGCACTGTAATATGCTAACAACAGTCAATTTAAAAAATATTAAAAATATCATTTATAGTATCATAAATATTAAGTGTATGGATATAAATTAAAATACTATGGTAGATAAGAGGATAGAATTTTACTGAAAAATCTTTTATTGAAGACCTAAATAAATGGCAAGATATATCATGTCCATTAATACAAAATATTCTGAGTCATATAAATGTTAATTCTTTCCAAACCAACCTACACATTCAGTTCTATGCTCTCCAAGCCCCAATAATTTGTATGTGTGTGTATGTGGAATTTGACAAGTTGATCCCAAAATGCATATGGAAGAGCAATTGGCCAAGAATAGCCAAAATACTGCAGAAGAGCAAGATGGGGGAACTAGCCCTAAAAGGCAACAGTACTTGGTAAAAAGTTCTGGTAATTATTAATATGACAATGTGGTCTTAAGGCAGGGGTATAAAAATAAACCCATGGAACAAAACATAGGCCTAGAACCAGACCAGGAATGCACAGACACTTGATGTATGACAAAAAAAAGTCAGTGTAGACTACTAGGGGAAATGTTTTTATGAATGCTGTTGAGATAAAAATAACCACATAGAGAAAAATTAAATAGGATCCTTTCTCATGCCATTTATAAAAATCAATTCTAGGCAGGTTAGTTACCTATGAAAAGTAAGAGTATAAAACTTTAAGAAGATAATGTAGTATTTATCTTTATGACCTTAAGTTAAGAAGTTCTTAAATAAGATTCAAAGAATTATAAAAGGAAAGATGGATAAATTGGATAATATTAAAATTAAGAATATTCGTTCATTAAAGAGACAAGAAGAGAATCTATGCATCTATCCATTGACGGAGGGAACGTGAATTGGCCCAAGTACTCTGGAAAACAGTTTGGCATTGCCTAGCAAAGCTGAGACCTGGTACCTCAGTGCCTAAGGGGTGGCCAGAGCCCCCCGTCGGTGTAGATGCTGGGGAAAGTCTTATCACGAATGCTCATAACGGCCTTGCTCCTAGTGGTGTAAAATTGGAAACCACCTAAATGTTCACTTGCAGAGAAGGGATAAATAAGTTCCTGGTGTATTTACATAATGGAATGTGACAAAGAAGTGAAAACAAATGCACTTCCAATACGTACATCAAGAAGGACAAACCTTAGACCATACAGTGGAGGCAAAAAAAGCAGTAGAAGAATGAGTACGTATCATTCCATTTGTGTAAAGTTCAAAACTATTCGAAGCCAAATACATCTCAGGGGTACAAACATGGTACAACTGTGGAGTGAAGCAAGGGAACGTAAACTCACAGCTCACGACAGGGGCACACAGGTGGCGGCGAAGGTGCCGGCCGTGTTCTGGCTCTCAGGCCACGTTGTGCACATGTGTATATTTACAGCTCAGGTAGTTTTTACACCTTATGCACTGGTTAGAAATATCCTTTTATATCTAGTATACCCCCTAATATCTTCTCTATCTACTCAATAAAAACTATGATTCAAACACTTTGAGTTTACAATGGAATATTGTTATTACGTCTTCTTGGGCAGACCCATGTGTGTCTTGTAACTGCTTTTGTGCATGTATACAGTAGTCCCCCTTTATCCTCAGTTGCACTTTCTGTGGTTTCAGTTGCCCATGGTCAACTAAGGTTGAAAATATTCAATGGAAAATTCTAGAAATAAACAATTAATAAGTTTCAAATTGCAAGCCATTCTGAGTAGGGTGATGAAATCTCTTGCTGTCCTGCTCCGTCCACTTGGAACGTGGCTCTTCCCTTTGTCCAGCACGTGCACACCGTAGACACTCCCCTCCTGGGTGTCACCTGCAGGTGGTTCAATTCTCAGATACACTGTCACATTATGGAAGTGCTTGTGTTTAAGTAACTCTTATTTTAATGAATAGCAGCCCCAAAGTGCAAGAGTAGTGATGCTGGTATATTGTTGTAGTTGTTCTATTTTATTATTAGTTATTGTTGTTAATCTCTTAGTGTGCCTAATTTATGATTAAACTTTATCACAGGAATGTATATATAGGAAAAACATAGTATATATAGGATATGGTGCTATTCACGGTTTCAGGCCTCCACTGGGGATCTTAGAATGTACCCCCCTTCCCGTGGATAAGGGGGGACCACTGTAGCTGCTAACCAGGATCCGCCATCTACATCCCTGATGTCTGTGCACAGCATTTGTGCTCTGGACAGCTGGAGTGAGGACGCCATGGTGCAAAGGGCCACCGCAGGAGGGAGGCAGAAAGAAGGCTCCTTAGGAGGCCACTCTGCACTTTCCCACGGCAACATCAGAAATAAGGAGCAGTCTGTCCTTCTAGAGCCTGTCTAGACCCTCTCATCCAAGAGTAGTTCAGCCAGGTTAATGCCAGACCATGTAGGCTGTGGGAGATGCCCCGTCTGATGGATCTCCAGACCCCAAGCTTCGTGAGGAGGAGATAGGAACAGAATGCAGAGAGTCGGATGCACCCTGATTCTGTCTTACCTATGGTTGTCAAGGTTACCAGAGCCTCATGTTTCTTAGTAACCACTTCTTCCAAAATAGCCTCCATTGGTGCCAGCCACTGAACTGCATCCCACTTCACAATTGCTTTTTACACTATTTTGGGGGTTAGAACAAGAAGCCCCTTTACATGCAATAAGGTTATACGAAGGACACACAAATCTTTCCTCTTCTGATTGTTGTGACAGCTGGGTGAAGGGTCACAATCTCCATGTTACACAAGAGAAAACAGGCTTGGGGAGGAAGCGTGACTTGCCACAGTCAGATGACTAGCAGGAATCAGAAGCGAAAGCAACACACACATTTTCTGAGGCTGTTGGTCAGAGCCCTTCCCACACTGGGATGCTGCTCTTATTGCTCTCATAGCTCAAGAGGCTGCTGGACCACAGTCACCTCCAGTGGCTTGAGTATGCTGGGCTAACAGTCCACCTTGGTAGCTGATACTGCGCTCTCCTCTTCCTTGCTCACAGAACCCAATTCTCTTCCGGTGTGTGTGGGGCTCTAAGTGTCTCAGGGTCTTTCCCCACCTCAGGGAGTACAGGTTGATTAGTTGTAATGATAATTCTATTCCTTCTGCTAGCAGGTATTTAAATGTGGACACGTGACCCAATCCCAGCCAATGCAGGTGAGAGTAAATCTGCAGGGGAAATAGTTCTGGGAAAGGTGTTTCTTTCTAAGATCAGAAATTACCAGGAGCAAATGCCCCTCCTCTGGGTGTCCCTTTACATGTTACATCACCTATTTGACAAGCCATGTTGCTGATGACAGCTATGTGGAAGGACAGAAAGCCCACTGCACCTGTGGCCTGCTGTGGGGCAGAGCTTTACCTGGGTATGTCCTTCCCTCCTGTTGGGCTGTGAGCTGCCTGGTGCTAGACATTTGTCCCTTACTTCCCTCTCTCAGCTCAGTGTTCACATGGTAGGGACGTGGGGGGCTGTTCTATAGCATCTCAGCAGTCCCTAGTGGGAGGCCTCTGCACCCCGTTAGTGAGGGACTCTTTGATGACCCTCTTTAGAAGGTCCTCGGCTTCCCGTCCTGCAGTGGAAGCACAAGGCTCGTCCCACTCCATCTCTCCAGAGGACAAGCTTCTTGTGGAAAATATTTTAGTTGAAAACCTTTCACAGTACAGACAATGACCATTGTGACAATTTGGAAGAAGTTTTGTTCATGTGCCAGAGCACTCTTGCTCTGAAAAAGGACTGACACTTCCTTCTCCCGTTCCATCTTTCCCGAGTGCCAGGTTGTTAAACATCTCGTGTGTGCTAAGCATCGGGCCCAGAGGGAAAGATCCCTGACGCCAGGGCCGCCTCACAGAGCCCAGCCCAGCAGAGCCGACGCTCACCCACAGAGGGGCTGCGCTGGGCTACAGGACTCAAGTGGGGCTTGGGGGTGGGGAGGCCGGTGGAGCTGAAAGGCAGTGAGGCAGGAGGCAAACAGCAGGTGGGCTCCACTTCGTGGGAAGCTGTGGGAAGAATAGAGCGAGTGCGAGTCCCAAGGCCCCCAAGTGCCAGGGGGAGAGCAGGGTCTCCATTTGACCTGCCGTGGCTGGGAAGACACTGAAGGGTCAGGTGGGGACCAAGGCTTGGCTGTGCTGCTGGGCTGCAGGGGACAGGTGGGTGGAGGGAGGCCAGCACTCCTGGGAAGAGGACAGCAGCTAGAACACATGGGGTCCAGTCCTGGCTTGGCCACCATGGCCATGTCATTACTCCTGGGTTTTTGCTTTCTCAGTGCAAACAAAACAGAGAGACACCGTCACCACCAGCAGCCTTGGTTCTGGCATTCTCCGCTTCTCTCTGCACGAGCTGTGCCTGCAGACATCTGCAGGGCTGTGGCCACTGATGAGACGTGGGGTGGAAGGAAGGACTCCAGGACGTGGGACTGGGAGGGCAGGGCTGTGAGTGGAGTGGGGCCAACTCTGTGGGGCGGGGCTTGGTCTCAGGCACTGGCTCTAGCAGGACATCGTGGTAGGGGCAGGTGCCCCACAGGCAGTGGGAACAAGTCAGGGCTGGAGACGTGGTTCGGAAGTTCTTCCCATGGAAGGGCGAGGTTAAGGACGGCAGGGATGAAACAACGGAGAGAGAGGATGTCCAGAGAGACGCCAATGGCAGAAACTTGTGGATGCTCCCTGCAGGGACGGGAGAAGCATCGAGAATGAGAGGATGTGCAGAGCTAAGTGGCAGAGAAAGCACATGAGGAGCCAGGAGAGAAGGTGTTTGGGGGATGATAACGTGGACGGTTACGGACATGAAAAGAATTTTACTATAATGATAATGCAGGGGAACCACAAAGCATGCACGGAACCCCTTCTGTACATAAACCTGTATAGGATCAACGCTCTCCAGCCGAAGACCGTCATGGAACAACACTGGGCGCATCAGCTCATTGTCATGAGGAAGAACCGCAGTGTGCAGAGCCCGGGGATGTCTGCAAGGGGCCGGCAAGGGCCTGCTCCCTTGGGCTTGCCAGCAGGTTTGGAGGAGTCTCCAGGAAGCGGAGCTTTCCTCCTCCGGATTGGGTGCTATCTGGAAGTGGCTGATACTGTGGATTGGGGTCTTAAATCCCCTTCAGAAGGAGAGAGGAATGGAGCTAGGTTAGAGCTACCCTTGGTGAATAAGCCCCTTATTATTAGCCAGCCCCGGGATGTTTGGAACAGCAGGAGGCACCAGGTTTACTCCTGGAGGGAAGAAAGCATGAGAGGAGGGGGGTGGAGACAGGGAAGGGATAAAGGATGGCCTCTCTGTAAGGAAGAGGGGCAGAGAGGTTAGGGCCACTCTTCTGTGACCCACACAGCCAAAAGCCCCCCAGTCCTGGCTTTTTCATGGAACAACCTCAGCCACCAAGTTCACAAGTTTAATATTTAGGACACTGGAATGCACATATCTGCAGTTGCTTATTTTTCTAGCTATTCTTTAATTTCTTTGCGCAATACCCAAGCATATATCAGAGCTAATGAAGCAATTCTATTATTAAACCGCCTAGAAATTTAGAAGACAGTGTACTCAAGGTTTCAATGGGATAATTAGATATTGGGGAGAAAAGCATTTGTAAGAGAATTCCATAAAATGTCGATGTTATCCCTTGGTACCACATCCCAGGAAAAAATAGGATCACTCACAGAGCTCAGAAACCAGCTACTTTGTGCGTTTTGGTAAAAGGCAAAAGCATTTCTATTTCCAGTGGAATGCTTTATGAAACACTTGAAAAATATAGATCTGAAACTCCATTTCTAGTTTAATATCTACTGAGAAGTTTAGATTCATTTTGCACTTTTGAAGAAGCGTGTGATGCTGCTGAAAGCATGAGGACTCGCTTTGGCAGAACCGACACCTGCTAAGACACTGGGGCGCCATTTTATTCTTTGCTGAGAGTCGTGAAATAGATTCTAAGTTATATTTTCGTTGACGGAGAAGTGGAGGATTTAGGATATGGTCAGGATGCGGAAGGGACTGGAGAGGGTGACTCTCAGCCTGGCAGAGTCCAGAGAGAGCCCTGAGAGGTCTTGTGGTGTTATCTGTGCCCCCAGTTCTATCTTCTCATGGTGATCAGATGCACAGTGACCTTGACCTTGGCAGTGACCCGCATTCATATGGCTCAACGATTTACAAGGCTCATTCACAGACATTACTGCACCAGTTTCAGATCACCCTCGGAAACAGGTGCAAATAGTTTCCTTCCAAAGGCATACGTTGTTCACACGGTCAGAGTCAAGGCAAATTTGAGTTGTGCCCATTTCCAAATTTGTCTGGACACTATGTGCCAAGTTAGACACATGCATGTGTGTATGAACGAGGTGTCTGGTATGGGACCTAGAAGCAACTTGGAAGGGAAGAAAAAGCACTAGATTTGGAGCCAGGAGGATCTGAGTTCAGATCTTGGCTTGGTCCCTTATTAGTCACTTGACTTGGGCAAGTTATCTACCCCCTGAGACTTATTTTCCTCATCTGTGAAATGAAGCTGGTTACAGCACCTTCCTCTCAAAGGTATTCTGAGGCACGAATGGGACATGGAGCGTGCAAGCACTTTATAAATGATGAAATGTCCTGCAAATACAGTCACTGGGAGTTTGCCAGCAAACTGGTGCGTTCCAGGGAGGGTGGGATTGGAATGCTGGAGTCGTGTCATGTGTTGGTGGTGAAAGAACCAGCATGGCTTAGCCCCAGAGACAAGTTCGCTGGCCACTGCCAGGTGCTGGTGGGTCAGCACAGTGTAGCGGAGCTGTGGCCAAGTGTGGCGAGTTTCAAGGGGGCTTCAACCCAGTCGCCTCTGAGTCAGTTCCTAGCCCAGTGCCCAGCGCGTCCTCCACAAATGACCATGAAACAGAATGGGATTGAATGACGGTCACTAGGAACCCCAAGTGCGCAAGACAGAGGAAGAACATGCTTCTTCTTTCCTTTATTCCCTCCCCGTTCCCTTTCCTCCTCCTCCTCCTTATTTTTGTGTTATTTCTCTCCCTGGCTGATGTTGAAATAGCTCTAATTACATAGTTGTTATTTTGCATTTAATTGTTTGCCCATGAATTGATTCACTTACTTAACAAAATTTATTCAAATGTACTTACGCACTTTGTACAAAATGACAACGTTTAGCGGTGACATCGGCAGGGGAATTGGAGACCAGGCGTGGCATTCGCGGACTGCTATTACTGAGCAAGTCAGGGGACAGTTCCTCCCACAGCTTCCTTCCCCGCAAAGCTGGGAGATGAGGACTCCTTCCTCTGTGTTATGGTGCAGATCACGTATGTGCGAACACTCTGTATTAACTGGGGAGGTCTGAGGATTCTTTGCAGAACAGATGCCTTTCAGAGAAAACAAGACAGCTGCCGTCCAGGGAGTGGGTGGTGAGGGCCAGTGCATTTATAAGGCAGAGTCTTCAGACCAGGAAAAATCATTTTCAGGAAGCTCCTGGGGAGCATTTGTGCCCAATAAATTCTTTATGAGGACATTAAACCAATAGGCCCCAGCCCCAGTTGCTCCATAAACTCTGCAACATCTTGGGAGATATTAAAGCTATTTTTTTTCTCTGAAAGACTAGTTGTGTCTTCCTTAGTGGTCTAGTGGTTAGGATTTGGTGCTCTCTGAAAGACTTAGTGATGGGGAAAGGAGTTCTTAAGAGCTCATTCCATTCAATGCTGAGCTATTTGGGGTTTGAAAAATCTTGTGTTCATCAGCTCAGCCTGCCCTAACAAAATCTTGAACAATAGCAATTTATTTTCTTGCAGTTCTAGAGGCTGGACGTCTGAGATCAGGATGCCTACGGTGGGTGCCCAGGAAATCCTAGCTCTGTGTTTCGCTCATCCAGCCCACCAGGCTGGGGCACAGACAGGCTAGACCTATCCAAGGGCCAGCCTGTGGGCACTGGGCCTGCCGCGCTCCTGGAAAGCTCTAAGAAGAGCAGTTTGGGGACCCAGCTCTCATATCTGCCACCTCCAATCTGCCATCCAGAGGCAATGCTGCTTTCACTGCCTGCCAGCTCTGCCCTGGCACTCTGTGCAGGGTTCAGTACGTGATCTCATTTAGCTTGTTCCCCAAGCAAAGGCCTACGAGGAGCCCTTGATCCTCGTCTACAAGATGGAATGTTCCCAGCAGCACAAAGCTAGCAGGTGCCTGAGCCAAGGTCTAAACCACCCCTGTGCGTCTCCAGGCCCTCGCATGGCCCACCCATGCCACGGCCTCTGGGGCCTACGGGACACAGGAGGCGAAGTGTGGGGCTCTCCCATGGCTTGGGGCTCACATCTGTAGTCCTGGAGCCATGACCCCTTGACTGGGGTCTCTGTGCCTCCTGTTGCTGCATAGAAGGTATCCCTTGGAGGGTTCACCCTTGGGCCCTGCCAGCTCATCCCTTCTGGGAGAGGTGCTCCAGGAGCGGGGTGCTGGAATTCCTGCCCTAAGTCCCTGGCACTTCATCAAGTGCCAGCTCAGCTTCCAGCTATGCATCTCCTCTAGACCATCTCCTGTTTTGGTGTCCTCCGGGCAGCCACTCCAAGTCTCCATGAATCACAGAGCCACTGCTTAACCCCTAGTCCTGCTCATAGCGGGAAGCAGAATTCCACTTATCGCAAACACATTCCCAGGAGTTGAGGAGCCTCATTTGTTGATACTATCAATGCACAAGGATTGAAGGTGCTTTGGACCGGGGGTTGGGAAATGCAGCTCCTGGTATCAGCTTTGCCAGGGACCTGCTGGGTGATACATGCAAATTTCTGCCCTCCTGGGGATGTTGAGAGTTTTGTGGTCTGCAAAATGCATGGGGGCTTAGGTGATGTGAGCCCCATTGGGTTTAAGCACCACACAGATTTGGCAGAAAGGCAGGTTTGGGATTGAATCTTCCTTATGCCAGTCACAAGTTGTGTGACTTTGAAATGGTCACTTAACCTCTTTGAGCCTCAATTTCCTCACCTATAAACTGAAGATAATAATCCCTATGTCATGGGGTTGTTGGGAGGATCCCATGAGAAAATGCTCATAGGAACGCTGAGCCCCAGGATAGCTTCTCTCTCTCCTGCCTACTGTGAGTTGAATATGTCCTAACCCCTAGTACCTGTGAATGTGACCTTAGTTGGAATAAGATCATTGAGGATCTAACCACGTTGAGATGGGGTCATACTGAATTCTGTGGACTCTAATTTGACAGTGATGTCTGTATAAGGACAGAGAGATTGTGAGACACACAGACACGACACACAGGGAGATCACCATCTGAAGACGGGGCAGAGACTGGAGCGCTGCAACTACAAGCTAAGAAACCCAGGATTAACGGCCAGCACCAAAAACGAGGATGAGGCAAGGAAGGATTCTATTCAGGGTCTCGGGTCGGGGTGGGCACGGCCCTGCCACCACTCCCATTTCAGACTTCCAGCCTCCAGAGCTGGAATTTCTGTTGTTTTAAGCCACGCAGTTAGTGCTGATTTGTTGTGGCAGCCCTAGGAAACTAATTCACTGTCCTTCTGAGTCCATTTCCAAATTGGAAATTTTAGAATTGTATCAATTTAATTGCTCAGTTGTAAAAGAAATATGCAGTTGCAGGGAAGGTACTCAATGAATAGTGCTGATTCAGAAGTGAGGTGGGGTAGGGAGGCACAAGAGAAATGTGGTCAATAAAACATGGGAGTCCTGTTTCTGCATTTCCCAGGAAAAACTTAAAGAGCTCAGAGCTGGAATGGCTCTACTCCTGTCTTCTCTCTTAGGCCCATTTTAATGACAGGAAAACTGAATCCTAGGCAATAGGCGGACAGTGGCTAATGCTATCAATACCTGGGATAGTCCAAAAATAGTCCCCACAAAAAAAATAGCACCCCAGGAGACATCCATCTTCAATCCTTGGAATCTGTGAATGTCACTTTATATGGCAAAAAATGTGGTTGTTAAGGATCTTGAGAGGAGCCATGGCAGAAGCAACCTGGTTCTCTGGGTCTCCCTGCATGCCCAGCAGCCAGTGTTTACAATCTATTTGTATCTTTGCATCTAGAGTGTGTTTCCCGTAGGCAGCATGTAGACGGATCCTGTTTTATGAATACAGTCTGACAATCTTTTTATTTTCCTTGGATTGTTCAATCCGGTCACATTTAACGTTACTATTGACATAGTTGGCTTTACATCTATCAGATTACTTTTTGTTTTCTATATGTCTCGTGTCTTTTTGTTCCTCTATTCCTCCTTTACTTCTTTCTTTTACATTAAGTGAATATTTTCCAATGACATTTTAGTTACTTTAATGGTTTTCTCTATATTTTGGGGGGTTATTCCCTCAGTGGTTATTCTATGGCTCACATCTTAACTCATCAGAATCTACTTTAGATTTATACTAACTTAATTCCATGAGATTTAACTTACATTCCAGTGAACTTAGTCATATATTGCTCTCTTCCCTTTCCCACTTTTCTGTGATATTTATTGTTAAACATATTATTTCTATATATGTTATAAACTCAACAATACATTGTTATATTATTACTTTCTATAATTTTTTCTCTTTCAAAGAAGCTGAGAGAAAAAAGGAGGGCAAGTATATATTTATAGCTTTTGTTGTGTTAATCTCCAAGTTTCGTATTTCTGGTTCTCTTCCTTTGTTCCTGTGATTGGAGTTCAGTGAGGAGTTATTGTCTTAGCTCAATATAGCTTTGTGTTCACCCACCTTTGTGCTGTTACTGATGAATATGTGTCATTTGTATAAGTTTAGGCCCAACAATACAAGTAAGTACATATTGTTTTATATAATTGCTTTTAAAACCAAATAAGAGAAGAAAGGACAAGAAACATGCACTTATAATGTCTTTTATAGTTACAAGATTATTTATACCCATGGTCTTTGTTTTTCATGTGGATTTCAATTACTGTCTTGGATTACTCAATTTCATTCTGAAGAATTTATATTAATATTCCTTCTAAGGCAGGTCTGCTAGCAGTAAATTCTCTGTTTTTGTTTATCTGGGAATGTCTTAATTTTGCCTTTATTTTTGAAAGATAGCCTTGATGAATATAGGATTCTTTGTTGCTAGCTGTTTTCTTTCAGTACTGTGAAAGTTGTCCCACTGTGTTCTGGCTTCCATTGTTTCTGATGAGAAGTCAGCTGTTGATCATTTTATGGCTACCTTTGAAAGTGATGATTGATTTTTTTCTTGCTGATTTATATTTTTTCTCCTTGTTTTTGGTCTCCAGCATTTTTTAATATGATGTGTCTTTGGATGTCATTGTGTTTATTCTATGTGGAATTTGTTGAGTTTCTTGGATATCTAGATTGTTTTTCATGAAATTTAGGAAGTTTATAGCCGTTATTTAGTGTTTGAGATTTGTTCTGACTCTAGGAGGACTTCTTAGCTGTCTTTTTCCCTGGTTCTTTCTGGTAAACTAGTCAGCTTGTGGTTTAGCTTAAATCTATTAGTCTTCTCTTAATTGCTTTTCATCATAGCTGTCATTATTTTCAAGAGTGCCCTTGGGCTTGGAGGAAGCCCCTGTTTCTCCACTGTACTGGCTCAGAATTTTGCCTCTGCAAAAGGTGGGTGGAGGCAGGATGAGAAATGCTGACCTCTTGCCCCTTCCAGGAAGACAAGAAGATACTAACTTCCAACTGAGAGCTGTCTGCTGGGTGTGGGAGGTGGGGGAGCCAGAGAGAGCTCTGTGTTCTCAGCTGCACCTGTCTGGAGTGGGGTTTTGGTCACCCTGAGCTAGAATGGTGGGAGGAGGAAGCTGGTCATGGTTCAAATACCATAGATTCTCATTCTTATTACTGAATTCACATAGATTTTCTTGAATAATTATTTCTTCATTTGCTGTATGCTCTTAGGACTATTTGCAGAGAATTTAAACGGCTGTTTAAAAAAATAATTTTCACCAGTTTCACTGGGGAGTATGTCCACAAGCTCCTTATGTTACCATGCTGGAAGTGGAACCTTCTTACAGAAATGTTTATGTCAAAGGTTTAGTTGCTCCTGTGTCTCTCTGCTATAAAACGTAGAGCTATTACTGCTTTGCCAATAGCTGAAATATTCTAGATATAGGTGTGGGTATGAGTACATGTACATATATGTGCAAGTATGATCTCAATAATTTTTCGTTGTTTAAGGAGAACGTCAAGCAGATTTCCATATAGGATGAGAAATTTGGGAGGGGGACACAATGCAACACACGAGACTTTATTTAACCTAGAATTTCCCACAGAACTTGTTTTTTTTCCTTAGAACTCTTTTGAAAATCCCTCCATAGCCCCGCAGTCCCTCAGATCTGGTGGTGAGAGCAACTTCCTTTGGGAAATGCTGCCAGAGGTGAACAGGATGGAGCCCACAACAGGGGAGGTGGCTATAGAGGCCCCACTCCCACCCCCAGGGCAGGAAGGGGGAGTCTGGCGCCTCCCTGAGGCCCTGGGAGAGAAGGGCTCTCTGGGCTATTCCAGACTGCACAGGTCTTTAGGCCTGCCTGGCAGGGGGCTCCTGTTCACCCAGCCCCTTCCTTCCCAGGTCATCCTGGTCCTGGGCGAGTGCGGGGTGGGACAGGATGGGGGCCAGGCCATGGGATTGCACAGGGGCTTTGTCACTTCGTGACCTGTACGGAGGCCGTGGCTGAGCAGCGCCCGGTGTGTCCTTGTTGCAATCACACCTGGGCCCGCGCTAAAGATGTGGGCGGCCTTTTCAGATTTACCAGAGCTGGTTTGTGGAAAGCAACCAAAACAGACTACAGGTCTGTAAACAAGTTTTCTTCCTGCTCATCCGTTTTCCCCTCAACTGGCCTTACAGGTAGGTCCTTCCCTCCACCTCCTGCCTTTCGCTTTGCTACTTTGGGAGAGAAGACGAAGGAAACCCACAATCTGGTCTGTGGTAAAAAGACACGGCTTCAAGCTCAGGGTTTGTCAAGGACCTGCTGCGTGACCTTTAGCAAGCTCTTTAACTTGACCTTCACTTTATAAAACAGAAGCAATAATAATACCGGCCCTGCTGGCTTCCCCGGGCCGTGGCAAAAGACCCACGCGTGAGAAGCAGAGTAATAACCATAATAACCACCACTTTCCTCATTTCTGTTCTGTGCCAGGGACTGTTATAGAAGCAGAGACTCTAGAATTTCCTTGTCAGGTACAATGTACATCATGTACCGTGTGAGTGTGATATATATCTTTATTTATAGCTCTATATAAAAATATGGTATTTAGTCATGTATTAATCAGAGGAAATTGGTATAAATAATTCTCCTTTTCTCTCACTTTAATAATAAACTTTTGCTAAGAAAGAAACAGTCCCTGAATATGGTAATAATACTGAAAAAATTTTAAAGCTAGGTTTATTAAGGTGTAATTTATATACGGTGAAATGTAGGTGTACCATTTTGTAAGATTTGCCAAATGCAGACAGTTATCTCCACACCTCCATGGTCCAGACAGAATATTTCCATCGTCCCCACAGGTTCTCTCCTACAACTTTCGAAGTCAATCGTTCCGCGCCCCATCCCAGCCCAGCAGCCATTGATTGGATCACTGTCGTTAGTGGGTTTTGCCTTTTTGTGAATGGCATTATAAATGAAATCAGACAGCAGCCTTTTGTATCTGACTTCTTTCACCTAGCGTCATCCCTTTCAGAAGCATCCGTATCGATGTGTCCATGTTGCTTCCTTTGTCCTACTGGGTAGTATTCCCTGGCATGGATGTGCCACCTTGCCTTCATCCATTCACCTGCTGAGGGACGTCTGGGTTGTTTCCCATTTGGGGCTATTACAAATACAAATCTTATGAACATTCATGTACAAGTCTTTTTGTTTTGTTTGGCTTTTTTCCTGGCTGGATTGTATGGTAGGGGCGTGTTTAACTTTTTAACAAACTGCCAAATCTTCTCCCAAAGTGACTGCCCCCCAATTGCTCTGCATCCAGAATGAGCACTTAATATTGTCAGTATTTTATTTGCTTATATTTTAGCCATTCTTATAGGCATGTAGTGGTTTCTCCTTGTTTTAATTTGTACTTCCCTAATGACTAATGATGTGGCGCATCCTTTCATGTGCTTATTTACTGCGATGGTGTGACTATGTCCCTCCAAAAGCATGTGTTGAAGACTAAATCCCCAATGCAACAGTGTTGGGAGGTGGGGCCTAGTGGGAGGTGTTTAGGCCATGAGGGCTCCACCCTCATGATGGATTAATGCCAATTTAAAAAGGGCTGAAAATTGTCAGAGAGAAATCTCTTCCTGAAACTGACAAGGCTTGTGTGGGAGGGAGGTGCACTCCTTTGCCTTGGTCCTGTTTACAGAGATCTGGGTATTTAGCTGTGTTCATTTAAAAGTCAATTTACCCCAGGAGATGGGGAACAGAGTGCTCCAAAGCTCAGATGGTGTGATTCTTGCAAAAATCAGACGCTGAGTAAATCAAGGCCGCTCCCATTTTCAAACCATCAAAATCAAGGTCTCTTTGTTAAGCTGTTGATTCGGTACAGACAAGCTGCCAAGATTGCAAATGAGCTGGGTGCTTGGTTGTCATTCATCCCCCTGGCTGGGTGAGGCCACGCTTCCCTCTCCTGTTGAGGATCCCCCCCTCCCCCACCCCCCCGTGGCTTACCACTCAGGCCCTTTCCTCAAGCCAGTGCCTGGAGCATTTCTAGGAGCTGTGGAGAGAAGCCCGTGGGCTAGCGGGTGACAGCTGTATTAAAGATCAGCCAGTCTCTGTCCTCTGTTGGAGGGGTTCTCTCTTCCACTGGTGCTGGTAATAGTTAACTCCTGCTTTGCCAATTGGTTTTTCACACATTTACGTACTCTCCAAAAGGACTGTCTGTGCTCGAGGGTGGGGATCACGTCTCACACTGTTCTGCAAGGCCTCCACTGTCTTGCACGTGGTATTCAATAGATATGTGTGGTTTGAGGGTGCATGTGCACATGTATGTGCACATGTGCAGTATTACTGGAGATGGAAGAGTTAAAGTCAGTCTGCTGGCAGCTGTAAGCCCAGTTGCTTGGGGGTGGTAAGGGCGGTAGATTATGGGTAAGCAATTATCATTTAAGGGACTTTTGTAATGGAATCTTTTAGGAAATCCGCCCCATGACATTTTCTTCTCACCCCACAGTCAAGATTCTTCCTGTAGCTTCTATGAACTAAAATAAAATCTTAAGACTTACTCTCCACTGGCTGACTGGATGGACCCCCTCTTGGCCAAAAGAATATCTTAAAACTAAATTGCCTGCCAGGAGGAGGGAGGTCAGACATGCCATATCATACCCCCCTCCCTTCTTGGGGACATCCTTTGTAACACATTAACAGGCCTAAGTGTATGCAAGACAAATCCACAGGTCTTCAATTTACACAACAAATCTATGTCCCTGTGGCTTGTCTCTGATAAACAGCTCCTTATCTTAAAACATTCCAAGCCTAAGGTTCATTCTAAGACAAAGCTTCATGTCTTTAACCAATTACAAGTCAAACAATCTTTAAACCCACCTATAACCTGTAAGCCCCTCCCCCCTTGAGGTGGCCCACCTTTTCAGGCCAAACCAATGTATGCCTCACACATATTGATTTATGACTTTACCTGTAACCCCTGTCTCCCTGAAATGTATAAAACCAAACTGGAGCCCAGCCACACCGAGTCCCCTTGCTCAAGGCCTCTTGGGCGTGGCTCTGGGTCATGACTCTCAAATTTGGCTCTGAGTAAATCTCTTTAAAATTATTTTACGGAGTTTGGATTTTTTTTCGTTAACAAGATTGGAGCCCAGACGTGGGGTTCAAAGGAGACTCAGGACCACCGAAGGAGTAGCCTGAACTCTGGTGCCAGATACTGGCATGGCCCCTTTGGGCCCTTGGACTCTGAGCTTCTCCTTGGGCAGAACTAGTAAGTCCTCCTGAGCTCCGGATCTCCCCTTTTGGTTGATGGTCTTCAGCTGGTTCTTTTCCTAGGAATTGTTGTTTGAGATCCTTAGATTTGGAGGTGCATTCTAAAGGGTCTTCTCCATTATCTTTTTATTCTAAAATTATTCTCAATTCGCTTTTCTGTGCATTTTTGAAAGAGGAAATTGAACTGTCTTGTTTGTAGATAAATGAGAGACTGAGCTCCTCAGCTCCAAAGAGAAGGGGCATCTTAATCTCCTCCCAGCCTTGGCAGCCCTGGGTGACCTGGGCCCTGAGCAAGAGTTGCCTGGGGTGATTCCCCGAGGCGCGAGTGGCCCTACAGGGAGCCCCCAACAAATTAATTAAAATTAGGCTCATCCAGGAACCGCATATAAGAGCTGATCACTCAGCATTTTGAGCCCTCTCTGAGGTACTAGACCCCCAAGGGAGAAACTGAGACACGTAAGACGGTGGGACCGACTCTGTGGTGAAACATTGGGAGCCCCACCCACAATCAGCACACTCTGATCCATGACACCAAACCCCATGTTACAGTTCGGTTGCTTCTTTTAAAGAAAACGGGAAGCAAATTCTTTAAAAGTGAGGAAAGACAAGGAGAATGACCCCCTTTGGGAACTCCAGTTGGTTTGTGGCACCTCCACTTGCAAGTATTTATGTAAATGAAAAGATTCAAAGGCATGCCAGGTTTTCTAGGGCTCCAGCTGGGGTTATAGCTTTTACAAAAGGGCAAATTACATCAAGGAAAATTCAGAGCTCAAATGGTCGAGCTACCACTATGGAGTTAAAATGTCTCAAGCTATTTCTCTCTCTTTTTTTCTGGCTACTCTAAAACCTGCTAACTTTTTCTATTGATGTTAAGATAACTCATTGTTTATGATATTTACAATTGAAAGGCTACCTGGAGATCCTGCAGCTTGTTCTAGCTAAAAAGCAAACATTGAAAACTCATTTTGAACTGAAGGAAAAAAAGGCTAAAAACGTTTTTAAAAAAAAAAAAAAAAATCAAACTGCCAGGGAAACTGCTTTACCCAAAACTTTGATCCACAGGCCTAATTAGGTTACCTATCAGGGCAACTAAAGGTTGCCATGTGAACAAGTTCCAGTTTTGTCAGAAAAAACTTGGATCCAGCTGTCTTTTACAGACTAGTGAGTTTGTGTTACCATCTCATGGCTAGAGTTCTAGGGTAAAATCTAATAGAACTTTGTGTGCGTGTGTATGTGTGTCTATGTTTAGGTCTGTTTTGTGTATGTCCATGTATTACATGTTTGTACTTACATGGTTCAAGATTGACTTCAAAATAAGAGAGCGCTGATAAATTAAACCCAAATGGTTTACGTGAATCTAGTAATCTTGGTAAATAAGCTGGATTATTATTATTAAAAAACAAATAGGTGGCTGGGCGCGGTGGCTCACGCCTGTAATCCTAGCACTCTGGGAGGCCGAGGCAGGTGGATAGCTCAAGGTCGGCAGTTCGAGACCAGCCTGAGCAAGAGCGAGACCCCGTCTCTACTATAAATTAAAGAAATTAATTGGCCAAC
>CAUYRT010056335.1:0-60512 GCA_963574885.1 Lepilemur ruficaudatus
TCAAACTCCTGGGCTCAAGCGATCCTTCTGCCTCAGCTTCCCGAGTAGCTGGGACTACAGGCATGCGCCACCATGCCTGGCTAATTTTTTTCTATATATTTTTAGTTGTCCAGCTAATTTCTTTCTATTTTTAGTAGAGACAGGGTCTCACTTTTGCTCAGGCTGGTCTCGAACTCCTGACCTTGAGCGATCCACCCGCCTCGGCCTCCCAGAGTGCTAGAATTACAGGCGTGAGCCACCGCGCCCAGCCAGTAGCTATGTTTTAAAAAAGATATTGTTTAGAGGTAACATACTGAAATAATATGGGGGCGGGGGGGTAGAGAATGGGGTAGGGGAATAAATGAAACAAGATTGGCCCTGAGCTGTTGACGCAACTGTATGATGGGTACATATTAAACAACTACTTGATGGATTCCGTATGCTGTTGTCTACTTTTGTATGTATTGGGAAATTCCTGTAGTAAAAAATTAAGGGGGGAAACATACAGAATGTACCCTCACAGGGTTTGAGATGATGGTGGAAAATTCCAAGTGGAAACGTCTTATGAGAAGTTAAAAATTAGAATTGGGGTAGGTGGGTGGGTGGAGTGAGGGTAATTTTGGTGCTTTTATGAAAAAGGTAGTAATTGTCAAAGTAGATTGAATTTTTAAGAAAGAAGACTCAAAACCTAAGGAATAACATTCTGGGAAAATAAACAGATTTAGGGATCTGAGGAAGAAAATGGAGCTGGTCAGCAGAGAAAAGGAAGGAACTGGCAGAAAGATCAGACTGTCGTCCAGAAATCAAGAGATTATCTTCACGAAGTTGGGGTCAAAAGCTGTAGAGAAAGGAAAAAACATTCCAGGGCTATCAGTCTCTTCTCTACACTAGGAAGTAGTCAGATATCATTATTCTTCACCAGCTTTCCAGTATTGTTATTTACTATTGTATTGTGCTTAAGGGAATGAGTTTTAGACCTGAGTTTGAAATGGGGCTGATAATAGCACTTGTATTTCAGGATTTTATGTATCAGGTGCATCAATATTTATGAAGCTGTTAGAACAATATCTTCTGCGTGATAAGAGCTGCTGCTGATTGTGGTCTGCATCTGACCTCCTTTCTCATTCTATATATTTAATACAGTTGTTATTTCTACACACACTTCTCTTTTGGAATCAGAGGCGATTCCAAAAAGGATTTAAATGTAGATGTAAGCTTGAGTCCTGTTGGGTTCAAGTCGTTTTTTTTTTTTTTTTTTAATTCAGATTTTTTTTCTCAGGCTGTATTCATGATGGATTTGGGGCTACTTGAGTTGTAAATTCTCAAGATGTATCTTGTGGGATTAAAAAAGGAGGCTTGAGTATCACAATATTTATATGAACTTCTATGAATAAAATAGACTTTTATATTCTTGTGGAAGTGTAGTAGTTTTATTTATTAAGATAATTTTGAAAGATATTCTTTAAATTTTATAACTATAAAAAATAACCCATTTGAAAGTGGTTATTCTTTCTTTTTTTTTGAGACAGAGTGTTGCTCTGTTGCCCGGGCAATGGTGCCGTGGTGTCAGCCTTGCTCTCTACAACCTCAATTCCTGGGCCCAAGCAATCCTCCTGCCTCAGCCTCCTGAGTAGCTGGGACTACAAGCATGCACTACCACGCCTGGCTAATTTTGATATTTTTAGTTGCCTAGCTAATTTTTTTTTTTTTTTTTTTTTTTAGTGCCAGTGGGGTCTTGCTCTTGCTCAGGCTGATCTTGAACTCCTGAGCTCCAAGGATCCTCCTGCCTTGGCTTCCCAGAGTGCTAGGATTACAGGCATGAGCCACCACCATGCCCTGCCTGAAAATGGTTATTCTGTGAAAGTGTTTTCATTAGGAATAAGTAGAATCAATACTTTATACATACTAAAAACCAGTGATTGATTTTATGGTATATTCTTAGACTCGGAAACATGAATTTGACTTTTTTCCCAAGACTTTAGGTAAAGTTGGAAGAGTACAACAGATATACTCAGACAGTGATTTAAAGGTGGAAGTTTGTGGAACATCTTGGACATATAATCCAGCAGCAGTTTCCAAAGTGGCATCTGCAGGATCAGCCATTAGCAATGCATCTGGTGGTATGTTTTGTACTGTGTTTCTTTAAAGGTAATATGGTTTACATTAAAACCTTTGCTAACTCCCCAGTTCTCATATAAAGATAATGTTGTACATGTGCTTGTTGGCTTTCTCCCAGATTACATAACCTCACTTGAATGTTGACCATCTTTTAAGCATTCACTAAGGTTTGTATTTTTTCATGTGATGAACAGCTTTTTTGTGGCTGAGGTGTTCCCTGGAAAAAGTCCCATGAATACACGTTTTTTTCCTTGGGTATATCAAGCAATTCTCCACATCAAATCTGAGATACCTGAAATTCAGCATTCTACTCTTTAAAACTTTTGTCTATAACTTTCTTAGACTGCTTTATTTTTTCTTTATTTCCAACATTATTGCTAGCAGATGGCTTTCTTCCTGGATATTTTTACATATCAGATATATTTTTTCTCTTACCATTTAAGAGGAGTTATTATATATGTCACAATGAGTAGAAAATCATGTTAAAATGTAAATATGCTGGATGCTTATGTAGACTCATTCCCAAAGCCTTTTCTTGATATGCTCCAGCTTTACATACACAGACTCAGTTCATTCTACATGTTACACGTTATTGTATGTAAATTGTCGTCAGAAAAGAAGATAGAACTATAAATGGTAAGAAACAAAAGGAAAACATTAGGTCATCTCCAGTTTTATTTTTGTACTACTTCCTCTGCTTTTTTTGTCTCTTCTGCTTTAATTTGCTAGTGTACTTAAAGTTTAAGTCAGGTGTTTAGTTTTACCTTAAGGTTAGATGGCATCATAATAAACTTACTACCTACAAAGTAAAAGAGTGATGAATGGTTAATATTATACTCTAAAATAATGGAGACTTGGCCCACTTTGTGACTTTTCCCTTGCCCTACTTTGTGATTTTTCTGCTTTGCAATAAGTACCCCCAAAATTAAGGAATAGAACTTGGTAGCTTCTATATTGATTGATACTATTCAGAAAAAAATATCTTTATGAAGAGCTTGTGTATGTTTATCCCTGGTTCGTTCTTGTTTTTGTCAAAATGAATCAATCGGCACTTATTGAAGTATGTTACTGAAACTTAGATGTCCGTTTTCAACTGAAAGGATATTAGTTTGTCCCTAAAATATGTCCCCAGATATTACAGAGATTAGTTACTTTTGAATCATAATCATTGATCTGTTGAATTACTCTAAAGTTTGTGATATTGAGCTCTGAGAGTCACTGCGGTGTGCTTAAAACTTGAAGTTTGTATCATAGTGATACTCCCATAGTAGTGTGTTTATTCATAATTTCTTTGGTATGACTTATAAATTTTGGATTATTAGTATGTAACTCACCACTTTTTCTAAAATTATAACTTGACATAGATGAATTGGAGAAAAAACTTAAGAGTACTTATGGGCTTGAATTTAATGCAGCTTGATATAGTAGTGTTTATAATTTGCATGGGTAGTTATCTGTAGCATAATAGAAAAAGCATGAGAGAAATAATAAAATAGGAAAGATGATAGGAATATGGGTAATACCTGTTTCTTAGTAGTTAAGGGTTGAGATCCTTCTATATAATCAGCTTTATTTGATGCTTTACAGAAAGACTCTCACAACTCCTGAAGAAATTATTTGAAACTCAAGAATCTGGTGACCTCAATGAAGAATTAGTTAAGGCTGCTGCCAATGGAGATGTTGCTAAAGTGGAAGATTTGCTGAAAAGACCAGATGTGGATGTGAGCATTTAAAAAATTATTTTGAAGCATACACAAAAATAAAATAGTATAATGAACCTTATACTCAACAATTATTAAGATTTTGCCACACGTGCTCCATTTATTACGTCCTTCTTGGTTTTCTGAGGTATTTTAAAGCAAACATGAGACATTCTTTAGTGTGCATTTCTAAGAAATATTGACTTTTTTAATTTAATATTATAACTTTTATTTTATGATTGACAAAACTTAAATTTAGGTTTTTAAATGGTTAGGTTTTTTTTTGAAAATTCAGTGTTTTTTTTTCTCATGTAAATATCATTTTATGACATCTTTTAAATATATTTACTAAATTTTATTAGCAGTTTTCTATCTTTTCAAAACATTTAATCTACACCTTTTCTCCAGCCTTCTGTGAAAGTTTACTATTTCACAATTTATAAGGCAAATGAATTAGAGGTCATGTATTCATATTTGTAACCCTTTCTAGGTTATGCTGTAGTGTTGCCATTCACACAAGCCATATTTTAAGTGAGCAATTTTGATTCTAGCTTAGTTATACTTTGTGCTTGTCGTTGGTGTCATGCTGGCACCAATATTATGATCAGTGTCGGCCAAGACGTGGTAGTTGGAGTGGCAATTTGAATTATCCTGTGTTGTAAGGGCTTTTGTTGTCAACCTTTGTATGTTTGTTTTTAAGTATGCTATTAACAGACACTTTGAAGAAGATCAGATTTATAATTGTAAGGTATTAATGTCTTATTTCTCCTATAATCTCATGTGACATTTTAGCTTTGTTAGAGGTATCAGTTGCAGCAGCACAGCACAGCACTTTGATTGGTTGTGAGATATGTTATAAATAATTTGTTTGATATTGAAATACCAAATATTTTTTCTGTTTGAAAGATAGAATCAAATTTTCCTGATTCAGTCAAGCAGATTTAGATTTTATTAGATGTAATTTTTTCCTTCATTTAATTACTAATTTATTTTAAAGTTACTTTTAACAATGTTATACATACTAAAAATTTAAAGGGAAAATAGTTTGTAAGGTTTGTTATGAAAAATAATATCTCTTCCTTCTCACTCCTGTTTTGCCATTCTTCAGAGGCAACTTTTCTTGGCTCTTTTAGCTGATATTTTTCCTATTAACCTCAACATCTTCCGGTAATATACCTCTGTTGTTATGTCTCAATTTTTTTTTCCTTTTTCTTTATTTAAGGAGTTATCTTTTGATACCTGTTAGAAGGTGAAGATTCAGCTTTCTTTTACCATCTGCATCCCAGACACATACGTACTCTTCCAGCTTCTTGATGTGGTTATATTGTAATTTTGTTTAGATCAGAATTACTTGTGCATGTTGTATAAATGACATTTATAGCTTAGCTTGGAGTGTACTAGGTTGTATTTTCCTACAGAACTTTTTATTTTCATTGGAGTTCATAATTGTCCGTTTTAAAAAATTGAGATATATAATTTTCATACAGCGAAATAAGTGAATCAGCCAGTTTTGACAAACGCACATGCCCATGTAGTTCACACCTCTGTTAAGATCTATAACATTGGTTAAGTAAGAAGTTTGCACTTTTATGCTAGTATTAACCTGTACCATTTACGGATTTTAAATAAGGATGAACATAGTTTTAGAAAGAACAGTAAGAGAAAGGTAGCATTGAAGGGGAATAGACTGCAAACACTAATCTTGCATAGTTGTTTAGATCCATGCTTCTCTAGATTTAATGTGCATACAAATCACTTTAGGAAACTTGTAAAAATTCAGGTTTATATTTAGTAGATTTGAGATGGAGTCTGGGATTTTGGATTTCTAAAGAGCTCTCAGGTAATGACAATGCTGCTGGTCTATGGGCTACACATTGGGTAACAAAAATCAAGATCAGTACTAATACAAATATAATGCAACCCATATATCTAATTTTATTTTTTTAGAAGTCGTGTTCAAAAGAAGTAAAAAGAAACCATTAAAATTAATATTAAAAATAGATTTTATCTAACACAGTATATTTTAAATGTTACTTCAACATGTTATCAATTAAAAGATGACTGATATTAAAAAGATTTAGAACATTTCTTTCATTCCTAAAAGTTGACTTGTGGTCAGCTTTTGGTCTTTCCTAGTCCCTCTTTACCCTACACATAGTTTTTAAATTTTTTCATTTGTTAGTAAACTGTATTTTCATAATTAATTTATTTCTTCCTACATTCCTCTCTGTCTAATCTCGCAAGACATTTAGGCATACCAGATATGTATTAATTTCATCTTCTGATAGAAATTTCTCTCAGGGTGTCCAATATGCTCCATCTGGACAGGTTGCCCTCTACACTTGATGCCCATTTGGAATGTCTCTTCATCCATCATCCTGAGGGTTTCCTTCTCTTCTCTGCTGTGTTGGATTTCTTGTTTCCTGTATCCCCTGTCTTTCTGTTTCCACATTTGCTCTCTCTTTGGTGAAATACAGTTTTTCATAGTTTCTGAGAGAGGATGATGGGAAATAGGCCTTTAATGTCTTAATTTTTGTTTTTATACCTTACAGTTACATTTTAGATGGGAATAGAATTCTAGGTTAGAAATATTTTCCTTCAGAATAATTCCATAATTGCTGTTGGGAAGACATATATTTCAATTCCTAATCCTACAAATGAGCTGTTTTTTTCCCTCAAGGGTGAGGATTTCTTGTTTTGGTCAGTATTCTGGACTTGCACAATGATGTGCCCTGTTGTGGATCTGTTGCTTTAGATGTTTGACCTTTTAAAGCTGAAAATCATGTCTTTCATATCTAGAAATTTGCTATAATTCTTTTTTTATTTTTTTTGAGACAGAGTCTCACTCTGTTGCCCGGGCTAGAGTGCTGTGGCGTCAGCCTGGCTCACAGCAACCTCAAACTCCTGGGCTCAAGTGATCCTCCTGCCTCAGCCTCCCGAGTAGCTGGGACTACAGGCATGCACCACCATGCCCAGCTAATTTTTTTTCTATATATTTTTAGTTGTCCAATTAATTTCTTTCTGTTCTTAGTAGAGACAGGGTCTTGCTCTTGCTCAGGCTGGTTTTGAACTCCTGACCTTGAGCGATCCTCCCGCCTTGGCCTCCCAAAGTGCTAGGATTACAGGCGTGAGCCACCACACCCGGCCTTTGCTTAAGTTTTTGTCTCCTCTAAGTTACTCTTTTCTGTTTGTTTTGATCTCTGTTTTTCATGTGAGAGGCCATTCCTCAGATGTCTGGTGATCCTTGGTTGTCTCATCATTTGTAAGAGTAGATAGTAAAAAGGCTTGTTGGGAACTTCTTGTGTCTGTGATTGCGTTTGTCAACTGTGGACTTTGTGGGATGATCTGGTTGGATATTTCTTTGGGTCACTCTTGGCATCAGCCGTTAGGTCTTTTCTCTTGGGCTGGTGCAACTCCCCAGATAGGTCTCTTTATGCTTCTGCTTACGGGGTATAAACCTAGCTGCCAGCCTTTTGAATACTAAGGGAAAGGGCTGGGTTCTCAGTATTCAGCATGTAAATGTTCACATTAAGCTTTCTTTTTGGTATTGTACCTCACCCTTAACAGTGTCTGGTTTCTATAGTCTAGAGACTCTACCATTTCCAGAGAATAAAACTTTCCGGTTTCTGTTAATGTATGCATGGACCAGTAGCTCAGCTGTGCAGTGTGGAAGAATACAGGGATCTGAATGCTTTTTAAACAGACTTTTCAACAAGTGCTTTTGTGTTTAGTACCCACCACCATATTTATCTCCATTTCCAGAAGTATCCAGTCATCAGTTCTGAGCCTTTGGTGTTCATTGGTGAAAAGGTTGCTTCTCGGTTTTTCTTATGGCAGGGCAAGGTCTGTTTTCTTTGGTCTGCTAAGTCAGTTATCCTTGTTTGTCTGCTCTCCAGCTTCCAGTGTGTATGCATGTGTGTGTGGGTGTTCTGTTTTCTTTCTAGCTCCAATTATCTTTGTGAGTTGAGACATAAAAGAAAAAAACTGTAGTAAGATGTCAAGAGGTAATGAAAATGGATGCAATCCATACTTTAATAATACTGATATAAGAGGGATATGCCTTAAAAAGTCTCATTCTCATAAATACCAAAAAGCATTGGTCTCTTGATTCATATCTGCTGATCTTCCACCTCTTATAATGGAAGCTTTTTTCACCTTTAGTTTTTCTATTTTTCCTAGCGTCTTTGTCTGATGTCTGATTTCTACTTTTTAGTCCTTTTTTTTGAGACAAGGTTTCACTCTGTTGCCTGGGCTAGAGTGCAGTGGTGTCATAGCTCTCTCCAACCTCAAACTCCTGCGCTCAAGAGATCTTCCTGCCTCAGCGTCCCTAGTAGCTGGTACTAGATGTTCATGCCACCACACCTGGCTAATTTTTAAATTTTTTGTAGAGACAGTCTTGCTATGTTGTTCAGGCTGGTCTCAAACTCGTGGCCTCAAGTAATCCTCCTACCTCGGTCTCCCAAAGTGCTGGAATTACATGCATGAGCACCTGTGCCTGGCCTATTTTGTCTTTTTTTGTGTGTGTTTGAAGCCTTCCTCAAATCTCAGATCTTTGGTTGTTCATTCATATCTGAATGAGACATTGGAAAGCTGATTGGTAGCTCTCTTTACCTGCACAGAACTTACTAATTTTGAATCATGGTGATTGGATGTATAGAGCTTTTGGGGATCTCCAAATGCTATCATGTAGGAATGTGTTCTCCACAGCTGTTAGTTGTTCAGAGCAGGAAACATCCTTTTTCCTGTCTAGGGAAGAGATGCAGGCAGCTAGTGTCCTGTCCTTGAGTTTGAGGAGTGGCCTAGAGTGCGGCCATTGCATTTACACATTAGACTTATACTTGGGGCCCTTCTTGTTAGCCCTCTGATGTGCTTGTGTTGGTAGTTGTAGGCTTTGTGTTTGTCTGGGGTTCTCTGTGTTCTTTACACGTTGGCTTCCTGTTCTTTATAAAGTCTATTAACACTTTTCCATCTGTTTTCTCTCTTTCACAAATATGTTATATTTTCTTGTTTTCGTATGTTCTCCCTTTCTCTTTGTCTTTATGGATTTTTATGTTTTATATTATTTTACTATCATTTTAATGTGCCTTCAGATGGATAAGATATAAATGTGTGGCTAGGCTACCATCTTTAACCATCTTTTATGGTTTTACGGATGGGAGTAAAAGAGGTGGAAATAAAGAATTGCCCTGGCCTTGGATATGTCCGTGGGTAAGTTACGCATGTAGGCAACATCTGAAGTGAAGGAAAGGTTGGAAATTACTGCTTTGTTGTGTATAGCCATCTTGCTAACTCATTTATGTATTCTTCATGATAGTTTGCCTATAGTTGGTGTCTGGTATGTTTGTTGAGTTGAATTTATTTATTCTTTAACAGCCAATATCTTTTCAAGTTTTCCATTCACCTAAGTGCTTTTTTCATTGGAGCTGTGGTCTTTTAGAGTTATGGGCTCTGAGATAATAATAATCCCCAAAGAAGTGTATATACCCAAAACTAACTTCTTTTCCTCCCTCCCTTTTTTCCCTTCCTTTCTTCTTTCGACTTTGCAGATTGGCTAAAGTTCTTTTATAGCTCTTTGAACAATGAAACTTTTGTTTTTTAAAAATTCTGGCCTGTTTTCTCTGAATTAAAGAGTCTCTGGTTATCTGTACTGATACATGGAACACCAATCTAAACTGTTCTCGTAGGATCATACAGTGTACTAGATTTAAACCTTCTCTCTCTCTATATATATATATTTACACACACACACACACACACACATATGTATCTCCTATATATCTAAGCTCTTTCAGATTTGTGATGTTCATTCATCTTTTTTTTTTTTTTTAGGTAAATGGGCAATGTGCTGGCCATACGGCTATGCAAGCTGCTAGTCAGAATGGACATGTTGACATTTTGAAGTTACTTTTGAAGCAAAATGTGGATGTAGAAGCAGAGGTAACTAAACTTGAAAAATATTTTAAGTGAAAATTAATGTCTTAGAAATAATTTCTATACCATGAGATGGATTTTTTCATTATTTAAATTTAATATTTACTTAAGGCTTTTCTGATTGAAAATAAAAATTTGACAGGGACAGCTGGAAGTATTTCTTGTTTTCCTGTGATCCCTCAGTATTCTAGGCATAGTCCTTAGTGAACATAGGAGTTAAGTTTCCTGCTGCTGTGGTGGAGCCACCATGTTGTTGGGAGCCAAGCTGGATTTACCCAGGAATCATCCTACGGAAGTTGAGGGAAGAGGAATGTAGATCTGCTAGGTCTATGTCTTTCCTATGACACTAAGAGGCCTTTTTTGTTGTTTTATAGTAATAGAAGTAACATTTTTTAAGTCTTACTTTTTTCTTTTTCTTTTACTCTGAAAGACTGTGAGAAGAAAAAAGTCTCATTGTTTTCTGACCTTATTGTGGATCTTTTAAGAGCTTACAGTTCATGTTTATCACCGTATGTGTGTATATATGCTTAATTTAATTAAGGGCATATTCTTATAAAAGGGAAATAAACATTACTTACTGTCTAATGGTGTCTCAGTTGGGAGTTTATACATGTGGTGTGAAGGATGCCTTAGTTTGTCTTACTAAACTATGAATTCATTACTAAAAATATATCAGAATCACGTTTGTTTTAGTGTAGTTCAAGATTGTTTAGGATAAGTAAAATTCTATCAAATTTAAATTAGGCAGAATGTTTTAATTTTGTCCAAAAAATACTCCCATCTGTGGGTGAACAATAAGAATTTGAATTGCTGAGGGCTGAATTGATGGATCAGGCCGGTCTTGAACTCCTGGGCTCTACCTCAGACTCCTGAATAGCTATGACTATTGACACGAGCCACTATGCCCTGCTTATATAATAAGTCATCTTGAGGTTGGAGTTTTCTCTTGCGTTAGAATGAACTTGAATTTTAAATTAACATATTGAAGTATCTATGAACTAGATGATAGTTTTCTTACTATGATGTCTTTGTGAATGAGATTTATATAATTTGATTTTGCTTATGCAGTAGTAATTTTTAAGTTGCATCTTTCTTGGTTACGAATTTAGGATCCTAGTTTGTGTTTATAAAGTTTTTTTGGTAATGAAAGAGAGACTTAATTTTAGTATTTTGTAAATGGAAAGTAATTATTTTGTTATTGTAGTTTGATTTGGGGGAATGGAGTGAAATTCCTTGAGTCGAATGTCTCATTTTTTATTTCGTGAATCCAGTTATGACAATAGCAATGACACTGAAAAACCAAAACCCTTCTCCTTGTAGCTAATAAGGCAAGAGGCTGAAAAACCAAATTCCTTTTGCCTAATTTTAATTTTTTTTATTTTTAAAAATTTCAATAGATTTAGCGAATACAAGTGGAATTTTGTTACATGGATGTGTTGTATAGGAGTGAAGTCTGGGTATTAGGTGTACCCATCACCTGAATAGTGTACGTTGTACCAAATAGGTAATTTTTATCCCTGATCCTCTCCCAACCTCTCCTCTTCTGAGTCTCCTGTGTTCATTGTGGGACTCTGTGTAACCATGAATACCCATAGCTTAGCTCCCACTTGTAAGTGAGAACATGTGGTATTTGGGTTTTGTTCCTAAGCTGCTTCACTTAGGATAATGACCTCTAGTTTCATCCAAGATGCTGCAAAGGACATTATTTCATTCTTTTGTTTCTTTGTTTGTTTGTAGAGATGGGGTCTAGCTTCTGTTTCCCAGGTTGGTCTCAAGTGATCCTCCTGCCTTGGTCTCCTCAGCCTCCCAAAGTGCTAGGATTGCAGACGTGAGCCCCAACACCCAGCCTTCTTTCTTTTTATGGCTGAGTAGTAGTCCATGGTGTGTATTTTTTGTATGTAAATATACACATCACATTTTCTTTATCCAGTCCTCGATTGTTGGACACTTAGGTTGACACCATATCTTTGTGATTGCGAATCGTGCTGTGATAAACAGACAAGTTTAGGAATCTTTTTAATATAATGATTTCTCTTCCTTGGGGTAGATACCCAGTAGTGGGATTGCTGGATTGAATGGTAGATCTTCTTTTAGTTTTTTGAGAAATCTCTGTACTAATTCCATAGAGGTTATACTAATTTACATTCCCACCAACAGTGTATAAGCATTCCCTTTTCACCACATCCATGCCAACATCTGTTGTTTTTTGTCTTTTTAATAATGGCCATTCTGACAGGGGTAAGGTGGTATCTCACTGTGGTTTTAATTTGCATTTCTTTGATTAGTGATTTTGAACATTTTTTCATATGTCTGTTGGCCATTTGTATATTTGCTTTTGAAAAATGTCTGTTCATGTTATTTATGCACTTTTTAATGGGGTTGTTTTTTTCTTGCTGTTTATTTGAGTTCCTTGTAGATTCTGGATATTAGTCCTTTGTGGGATGCCTAGCATGTGAACATTTTCTCCATTTCTGTAGGCTGTCTATTTTGTTGATTATTTCTTTTGCTGTGCAGAAGCTTTTTAGTTTAATTAAATCCCATTTGTTATTTTTGTTTTTGTTATAATTGCTTTTGGAGTCTTAGTCATAAATTCTGTGCCTAGGCCAATGTTCAGAAGAGTTTTTCCTAGGTTTTCTTCTAGTATTTTTATAGTTTCAGGTCTTACATTCAAGTCTTTAATCTATCTTGAATTAACTTTTATATATGGTGAGAGATAAGGGAATCCAGTTTTCCCAGCACCATTTATTTAGTGGAGTGTCCTTTCTCCAGTGTATAAGTTTTGTCTGTTTTGTTGAAGATCAGTTGGTTGTAGGCATATAGTTTTATTTCTGAGTTCTTTATTTGGTTCCATTGATCTATGCATGTACTTTTACACCAGTACCATGCTGTTTTGGTTACATTAGCCTTATAGTAGAATTTGAATTCAGATTAGGTGATGGCTCCAGTTTTGTTTGTTTTGCTTAGAATTGCTTTGGCTTTTTGGGCTTATTTTTGGTTCCATATGAATTTTAGGATTGTTTTTTTCTAATTCTGTGAAAAATGATATTGGTATTTTCATAGGAATTTTACTGAATCTGGAGATTGCTTTGGGCAGTATGATCATTTTTACAATATTGATTCTTCCAGTCCATGAACATGGGATGTTTTTCCATTTTTTTGTGCCATCTTTGATTTCTTTAATGAGTGTTTTGTAGTTTTCCTGTTAGAGATCTTTCACCTCCTTGGTTAAATATATTCCTAGGTATTTTATTTTTTGCCACTATCATAAATGGGATTGAATTCTTGACTTGGTTCTCAGCTTGGTTGTTATTGGTATATAGAAATGCTATTGATTTGTTTACATTGATTTTTGTAACTTTAGACTTTACTGAATTCATTTGTCAAATCTAGGAGTCTTTTGGAAGAGGCTTTATCATTTTCCAGGTATAAGATCATATTGTCAGCAAACAGATGATTTGATTCCCTTTATTCCAGTTTGGATACCCTTTCTTTCTTTCTCTTGCCTAACTGTTCTGGCTAAGACTTCAGTACTCTGTTGACTAAAAATGGTGACAGTGGGCATCCTTGTCTTGTTCCAGTTCTTAGGAGAAATTCTTCCAGCTTTTCCGTGTTCAATATGTTTGCTGTGGATTTGTCAAATATAGCTTTTACTATTTTGAAGTATAATCCTTCTATGCCTAGTTTATTGAGGGTTTTTATCATGAAGGAACGCTGGATTTTATTGAATGCTTTTTCTGCATCTATTGAGATGGTATGGTTTGAGATGGTATGGTACGAGATGGTATGGTTTTGTTTTTAATTCTGTTTATGTGGTGAATCACATTTATTGACTTGCATATCTAGAGATTTTTGTTCACATTAGAGACTCTGCAGACTGGAAGTGCAGCTCTGAAATTGGGAATGAAGTTAGCACTGTTTTTCAAGAGTAGATTTTCTTTTCTTTTTTATTAATCAAACTTAAATGTAAAACAAATGGTTTGTTTATACTATAGACATGGTAAGATTGGAGTGAGGCTCAGTAGGTTAGGTATTTATAAATAATTTCTCTTTTAGTTTGCAATAGACCTGTTAATTAGAGCAGAGAGTTATATAGAACTTCTACCATAATTCTCATTTGGATTTACATTCTGTGCATTTTCTGTTTTAAAAACCATTATAGGTAGATGTATTTTGTGGAAGTGTGAAAAAGGGATATTTACACATCAGGTTAAATTAATAACGCAGTTTTCCAATTGGTAAAGGAAAAATTACACTTAAAAATTGGGTTAAAATATAAATACAACTTATGGCCTAAGACTGAAACAAAAATTTTTTAATCAAAGTCTCATTTTTCTAGGATATAGGAATTAATATTGCCTCTTAAACAGCAGTATAGTTTGTTTAAAACAGTGGTTCTCAACTGGGGGCATTTTTGTTCCATGAGGGACATTTGGAAATGTCTGGAGACATTTTTAATTGTTATAACTGGATGGTGTTGGGGGGTACTACTGACGTGTGTGGGGAGTAGAAGTTAAGGATGCTACTAAACATCCTGTAGCACTTAGGACAGTTCTCATGACAAAAAATGATCTGGCCTTAAATGTCAGTAGTGCTAAAGCTAAGAAAACAGTTGATTTTGTAAATGTACTCATATTTGTTATTTATCATCTGCCAGCTTGTTTATAAAGTGATTCGTTTTTATTAAGGGAAATTTTAAACATTTACAAAAGTAGAATAGTATGAATCCCATGTACCAATCACTTCAATTATTATTCATGGTCAGTTTTGTTTTATCTGTACCTCTTACCTCCTATATCCTCCACTGAGTTATTTTGAAGCAGATCCACATATCATATTATTTAATCAGTATTTTAATATGTATCCTAAAAATAAGGACTTAAAAAAAAAACTTTTTCATACCTGTATGATAATAATTAAGTTAAATAAAAACATTGATTTTTAAAAATCTAGTTTTCATAAAAGGTTTTGAGGTTTGCTGAAGATTAAAGAGAATAATGTATTCTCTAGTTATCTCATTTGGTAACCTTTCATTATTTTCCATTTGCATCAGGAAATGGACTAGATATAGATCAAGGGTCTGCAAACTGCAGCACTAAGGCCAAATCCAGCCCTCCATGTGTATTGTAATGTATTATTGGAACACAGTGCACCCATTCATTATGTATTGTCTGTGGCTACTTTTGTGTGACAGCTGCAGAATTAAGCAAATGTGTAGTTTCAACAAGAGGCTATATGGGCTGCAAAAACTAAAATATTTAAATGTTTACTTTTTGGCCCTTCACAGAAAAGTTTCCTGGCCCCTACTATAGATGTTTATTGCAGATTTTTTAGTTTATTTAATCTGTTAACAAACAAGATTACTTAGTACATATCATACCTTTGGAATATGTAATAAGATTACAACTTTTTTTTTTCCTATTTCTTTTTCTTAGGGAAAACTCAAAGAGCTATTTTGGAAAGTTGGTTTTCTCCATGTATGACCTACTGAGTATAGTAGGGTTACATTCTGTTTCCTCCTTAATGTATAGGTAAAGGCATTGAAGACTGTGTGAGATCATAGGTATGTTTATATACATGAGCTAATTTTGGATCTGCCAGGGACTCAGTGTTTTCCCCCCCACTCATGAACTGTAATAGTAAAGATGTGGAGGTTTAGTCTCAATAGGGGGAAGGAAATCCTCTAAAACTGATTTGTGTGAATAGTTGTACAACTTGGTAAATTACTAATAATCATTTACTTGTGCGCTTAAAATGGAGTAAAGGCATGATATGTAAATTATACTTCAGTAAAGAAAAAAAAGATGAAGGTTTAGATGGAAGATGAATTTTAAAAATGTGTACTTTATGATAAATTTCAAACAGAGTACAAAAGTATGCTTAAGTTATCAGGAAACTTGTGGTGGTTGTTTCATTTAAGGTTAGTGAAAATGGCTTCGAATGAAGAGTAATATCATAGTAGGGAAGAATACTAGACATTGTCATATAACCCAAGTTTTAATGATATTCTTGCTGTCAGAAATGATATTGGGGAAAAAACTCAATTGGTATAGGCTTCAGTTTCCTCATCTATGATAACAGCTTCCTAAAAGAATGGAGTGTGGAGTAAGGGAAGTAATTAAGACACAATTTGTAGTATGCAACATCATGGGAATTTAAGGTATTATTGTTACCTGTGTTTCCTGCCCCTTCCCCCTTTTTTCCCCTTTTTCAGCAAAGGAGATACAAAGTAACCTGTGTTTGACTAATGTCTTATTAAACATTGGTTTCCAACAGGCAGAAGTAGACAGTACAATTTTTGAAGAAAAAGATGCTATGTTTGAATCTACTTATTTCATTAATGAAAACAAAACTTTAAAAACAGTTTTATAACTGTAAAACTGAGAAGGAAACAGCAAATTAAACATAAGTCAGGATTCACAATAACTGCCAAAATGGTTCTAGGGATCAGGAATACATAGTTCCCAAGATCCTTTTTCATTCAGGCTGCTATTTTACAATCTCCCTCCTCCCCGTAAGAATTGATACTATTGAAAACATAGAATGTGAAAAGAAAGATTAGGATTTACACAATCTAGAGAAGAATCTTAAATTGCTTTATATAGAAAGGCAGACTAAAGTCTGAGGCAATTCAAAAAGGGTAAGTTTTAAAAGCGGACATAATCCCTACAGTTTTATAGTCTCTTTCTCATTAGTAAATTCTTACAGTTATTCAGGTTGAATATTAAAAATCTGTTAGTGATAGTCCTCTTTTTTTTCACATTCTTCATCTGGTCCATCACTAATCCCATTGGCTCTACCTTTAAAAGATATGTAGAATTCAAACACTTTCCTTCCTTTCTGCTGCCGCTATCATGGTCCTTGCCACTTCTCTTCCCCCATCTATTCACACGATTTTCCTTCTCACTTCTTTCAGGTATTTACCCAAACTTTCGGAGATTGCCCCTTGGCTGTCCTACCTAATTCTGCTTCCCTGCTATATTTTCTCCTTAACATTTTTTACTGTCTAACATTCACGTTATATTCAGTCATTTTATTTATATTGTCTCCACGAATAGAAGGTAAATTCTGTGAGGGGAGGAACTTTATTTTGTCTACTGTTGTATCCCCAATAATTAATAAAGCAACCAGACAGCAGATAAGTAAAGAATTAGAGGACTTGAACAACACAATAAGCCAGCTAGATCTAACAGACATGTATAGAACACTCTGGGCAACAACAGAATACACATTCTTCTCCAGGGCACATGGGATATTCTTCAGGATAGACCATATGTTAAGTTACAAATCAAGTCTCAGTAGATTTAAAAGATAGACATCATACAAAGTATGTTCGCCAACCACAACAGGATGAAGTCAGAAATCAGTAACAGAAGAAAAATGGGGAGCTTAACCAATTTTTGGAAATTAAACACCATGCTCTTAAACAACCAATGGGTCAAAGAAGAAATCACAAGGGAAATGCAAAAATACTTGGAGGTGAATGACATTGAAAGCACAACAACTTATGGGATGCAGCAAAAGCAGTGGTTATAGAGAAATTTGTAGTTATAAATGCTTCCATTAAAAAAGTAGAAAGATTAGTTGAGCATGGTGGCATGCACCTGTAGTCCCAGCTACTTGGGAGGCTGAGGCAGAAGGATCGCTTGAACCCAGGAGTTTGAGGTTGCTGTGAGCTATGATGATGCCATTGCACTCTAGCCCAGGTGACAGACCTGAGACCCTGTCTCAAAAAAAAAAAAAAAAAAAAAAGGAGAACGGTCTTAAGCCAATAATCTAACTTTAAAACTTAAGAAACTAGAAAAAGAATACCCAAAGTTAGTGAAAGGAAGGAAATAATGAAGATTTGAGCAGAGATAAATGACATAGAGACTAGAAAAAACATTAGAGAAAATCAATAAAACCAAAACTTGGTTATTTAAAAAGATTAAAAAAATTGACAAACCTTTAGCTAGGTGGTTTAAGAAAAAAAGAGAGAAAACTCAGATTACTAAAATAAGAAACCAGAGTGGGAATCCTGATTGTACAGAAATCAAAAGGATTACAAGAGAGTATATGACTAATTGTATGCTAACAAATTGGATAACCTAGATGAAACGGATAAATTCCTAGAAACACAAAACCAGCCAAGACTGAATCATGAAGAAATAGGAAATCTGAATAGGTCTATAACTAGTAAGGAGATTGAATCAGTACTCAGAATTTTCCCAACTAAGAAAAGCCCTGGACCTTATGATTTTACTGAGGAATTCTGCCAAACATTGAAGAAAGAATTAACACCAGTCTTTCTCAAAATTTTTTAAAAAATGTAAGAGGAGTGAACACTTCCTAACTCCTTTTATGAAGCTGGCAAAACCAGTACAAAGCCCTAAAAAGGCTCTACAAGAAAAGAAAAATACAAACCAATATCTCTTATGAGCATTGATGCAAAAATCCTCAACAAAATACTAGTATACCAAATTCAGCAGCATGTTAAAAGGATTATACACCATGAACAGAAGGTTTAATCCTGAAATGTAATGATACTTTGACATAGGAAAATGTAATGCACCACACTAACACAATGAAGAGGGGAGAAAACCTGTATGATCATCTCAACTGATGCAGAAAAGGCTTTTTTTTTAAACTTATTTTTAAAATTTAAAAAAATTTTTTTTTTCTTTTTTTGAGACAAAGTCTCACTCTGTTGCCCAGGCTAGAGTGCCGTGGCATCAGCCTAGCTCACAACAACCTCAAACTCCTGGGCTTAAGTGATCTTCATGCCTCAGCCTCCCTGGTAGCTGGGACTACAGGCATGTGTCACCATGCCCAGCTAATTTTTTGTATATATGTTTTTAGTTGTCCAGCTGATTTCTTTCTATTTTTAGTAGAGACAGGGTCTCGCTCTTGCTCAGGCTAGTGTTGAACTCCTGAGCTCAAACAATCCGCCCGCCTTGGCCTCCCAAAGTGCTAGGATTACAGGTGTGAGCCACCGTGCCCGGCCCACAAAAGGCTTTTGACACAATTGAACACCCTTTCGTGATAAAAGCACTCAACAAACTTGGAATAGTAGGGAATACCTCAACATAATAAAGCTACACATGAAAAACCCACAATATATGTCATACTCAATGGTGAAAGACTGAAAACTTTTCTTCTGAGGTCAAGAATAGGACAAGGATGCTTTTTTGGCCCTTCTGTTCAACACAGTATTGAAAGTTCTAGCCAGAGCAATTAGTCAAGAAAAGGAATAAAACACATCCAAAGTGGAAAGGAAAATATTTATGCTTACAGACGATATGATCATATATGTGGAAAACCTAAAGAGTCCACAAAAAAACTTTTAGAACTATGAACAAATGTAGCAATTTAGTAGAATACAGAGTCAAAACACAGAACTAGTTGTATGTCTTTTTTTTTTATTATTTATTTTATTTTATTTTTTTTTTAGTTGTATGTCTTAATGCTAACAATTAATGACCTGAAAGGAAATTAAGACAACAACTCCATTTACAATAGCATCAAAAGTAATGAAATACTTTGGAATGAATTTAACCAAGGAAGTAAAGGACTTGTATATTGAAAACTACAAAATATTGCTGAAAGAAATGACAGAAGATAGAAACAACTAGAAACACCTCCCATGTGCATGGATTAGAAAATTTAATATTGTAAACATGTGATGCTACCCAAAGTGATCTACATATTCAGTGCAGTCTTTATCAAAATCTCAACAGTGTTTTTTACAGAAATAGAAAAATCCATCCTAAAATTCATATGGAATCTCAGGAGACCCCTAAACAGCCAAAACAATCTTAAAAAAGAACAAAGTTGGAGGACTCATACTTTGCGATTTTAAGACTTACCACCAGGTAACAATAATCAAGATAGTGTTTTACTGACATAAAGGTAGACTTGATAGAATACAATTGACAGTCCAGAAATAAACCCTTGCATTTAAGGTCTATTGATTTTTGACAAGGTTCCAGGATAGTTCAAGGGGAAAAAATGGTCTTTTCAACAAATGGTACTGGGACAACTAGATGTCCACATGTAAAAGAATGAATTGGACCCTTACCTAACACCGTATACACAAGTTAACACAAAATTCATGTAAGACCTAAATATAAGATATAAAACTGTAGCCCTTTTAGAAGAAAAAGTGGGGAAAAACTTGATCATATTGGATTTGGCAATGATTTCTGGGATATGACACCAAAGGCACAGGCAACAAGAGAAAAATAGAAAAATTGGACTTTATGAAAATTAAAAACTGCAACCAAGGACACTATCAATAGATGGAAAAGACAACTTACAGAATAGGAGAAAATACTTGCAAATCATATATCTGCTAAGGGGTTAATATCCAAAATATATAGAGAATTCTTAAAACTCAACAAAAAACCCCAAATGATCCATTTGACTTGAATGACTTGAATAGATATTTTTGCAAAGAATATATGTGAATGACCACTAAGCACATGAAAAGATGCCCAACATCACTAATCATCAGGGGAATACAAATAAAACAACAGTGAGAAACCCTTCACAAATATTATGATGGCTACTATCAAAAACCAGAAAATAATGGGTTCTTGAGGATATGGAGAAATTGGAACTCTGTGCACTATTGGTAGGAATATAAGTGGTGTAGCCACTGCTGAAACTGTATGCAGTTTCTCAAAAGATTTAAAATGGGGCCGGGCATGGTGGCTCATGCCTGTAATCCTAGCATTCTGGGAGGCCGAGGTGGGTGGATCATTTGAGCTCAGGAGTTCAAGACCAGCCTGAGCAAGAGCGAGACCCCGTCTCTACTAAAAAAAAATAGAAATTAGCTGGACAACTAAAAAAATATATATATAAAAAATTAGCCAGGCGTGGTGGCGTATGCCTGTAGTCCCAGCTACTTGGGAGGCTGAAGCAGTAGGATTGCATGAGCCCAGGAGTTTGAGGTTGCTTTGAGCTAGGCTGATGCCACAGCACTCTAGCCCAGGCAACAGAGTAAGACTCTGTCTGGAAAAAAAAAAAAAAAAAAAGATATTTAAAATAGGGACTGGGCATGGTGGTTCATGCCTATAATACCAGGGCTTTGGGAAGCTGAGGCAGGAGGATTGCTTGAGGCCAGGAGTTTGAGACCAGGCTGGGTAACATAGTGAGACCACATCTCTACAAAAATTTTTTAAAAATTAGCTGGGCATAGTGGAATGCACCTATAGTCCTAGCTATGTGGGAGGCTGAGGTGGGAGGATTGTTTGAGCCAGGAGGTTACATAGTAAACTATTATCTTGCCACTGTACTCCAGCCTGTGTGACAAAGCAAGATCTTGTCCCAGAAAAGAAAAAAATAGAATTAACGTATGATCCAGCAATTCCATTTTTGAATATTTACCCCAGAGAATTGAAAGGAGAATTTTGAAGAGATATTTGTACACCTGTGTTCATTGAAACATTATTCCTAACAGCTAAAACATGGAAGCAACCTAAGTACTTCCATGATAGAAGAATGGATTAGCAAAACATAGTGTATATTTATGGTGGAATATCATTAAGCCTTAAAAAGGAAAGAAATTCTGACACATACTGCAAGATGGATGATTCTTGAGGCTATTATGTTAAGTGAAATAAGCCAGTCATAAAAAGGTAAATACTGTATGGTTCTACTCACATGAATGAAGTAACTGTACAAGTCAAAATCACAGAGACAGAAAGTAGAATGAATGGTATTTGCTAGGGAATTGGGGGAGAAGGAATAAGGAGTTATTTTTAATGGGTATAGAGTTATGGTTTTGCAAGATGAAAAGTTTTGGGGATGGATGGTGGTGATAGTTGCACATCACTGTGAATGTACTTAATAGCACTAAACTGTACACTTAAAAATGGTTAAGTTGGTAAATTTTATGTATTTTGCTGCAATAAAAATGTTAAAAGATGATGATTCTTAAGGCATATTAAGGATTCAATTCAACACCCATTTTGTTCTTACGTTAATAGACTCTGTGCTAAATTCTGGGAATAAAGTTGATTAAGACACAGTCATAGCTCCCAAGAAGCTCACAGTCAAGGAAAAAAGACAGACTTGGAAACAAATAATTATACTGTAGTGTGAGAAGTGGTATAAGAGAGGGAGAGAGAAATTTCACAGGAGAGGTGATGAGGTGATGCCTGAGCTGAGTTTTATATCTAGTTTCCAGTCCAACAAGTGATGAGGAAGAACACTGCAGGTCTAGAGAGTAGCATAAGAAAATATACAGGGTGCAAAAAGCTGATAAATCAGAGCCTGGTCAGATCTGAGGGGACTGGGGCGGCAGATGAGGCTAGAATGGTCCACAGAGGTAGGTCTCGAAACAAGTTTGTTTTTTATGTAATGGAGAGACATTGAAGAAGTTTAAACACAAAATCTGTGTTTTACAGAGAATTCGGTTTTTAATGTGAAGAATAGATTGGGGTAAGAATAAAATGGAGTCAGAGTAATAGTTCAGGTGAGAATGAAGGACTAAGTTACTTAGTAGTGGAGTTGGAGAAGAGAGAATATATTGAGTATAAATTGCGGAGTAAAAGCGGTAGAATTTGGTGATTGCACATAGGGCCCTATCAAGAGGAAGCAGAGGAATGTGACTTAACAGAGACTGTTTTGTTGACCATGTGTCTGTGGTTCTGTCAGCTAGGATAGGGAAGACTGTCACAACTGCAGGTTTTAGTGGATTGAGAAGAGAGAAGGGGGCAGGAGGTTACGAAGAACCAAGATTGTTTTAGATTCAATTTGAGACCCCTTCATAAATTTTTTGAGATAACCTTGTAGAGGTCAGCTTGTTCCTTAAAATTCTCACTTGATTCAACTAACAGAGACAGACTAATGAGCTATGTTTTAGGTTTATTTGGAGTACTTAAGATGGATTCAGAGAAAAGAAACAAAACTTGTAAGTTGAGATGTAGGTGCAACTACTATCATTTTCTAATTTAGAAGAGAAACTTGAAAATGAATCTAATTTTAATTGTCATTTTCTAGTATGTGTATTTTCCATAATCTTTATATTGTTCTTATGTATTTCCTTTTGATGAACATATATGTCAGGGTTTTTAATTTTTTAGTGTTTATCTTTATGTATATTATTGACAGAACCTGCATAAAAGTGTTTCAGTAGTGGTTTTCTAACAACCATAAGTATATGATGTATTTCATTAAATAGTTCTTGTTTTTATTCAGTGAGTGTTAGTGGATTGATGCCTCCTATTTTAATGGTAGGTGAACCACAAGATATGGTTAAAAGTTGTAACAAAAAAATCCAGATTGGAGGTTAGGAAGATCTTTTTTTTTTTTTTTTTTTGAGACAGAGTCTCACTCTGTTGCCCGGGCTAGAGTGCTGTGGCGTCAGCCTAGCTCACAGCAACCTCAAACTCCTGGGCTCAGGCGATCTTCCTGCCTCAGCCTCCTGAGTAGCTGGGACTACAGGCATGTGCCACCATGCCCGGCTAATTTTTTGTATATATTTTTAGTTGGCCAATTAATTTCTTTCTGTTTTTAGTAGAGACGGGATCTCGCTCTTGCTCAGGCTGGTTTTGAACTCCTGACCTTGAGTGATCCTCCCGCCTCGGCCTCCCAGAGTGCTAGGATTACAGGTGTGAGCCATCGCGCCCGGCTGGAAGATCTTTTAATGCAAAGATTCTGAAATATTTATGTGTGTTACTAGAGAGATTAATTTTATATATACATGCATATATATTTTTGTTCTGTTTTTGTAAAACACGTGTTTTTCTGGGATGTTTACATATAATGCTGCTAAGAGGTACAAGAGTAGTTTACTAGTTTCTTTATTCTCAGGATTGATAGGTAACAAAAACTAATCCGATTCAGCTGAAAATAATAGTAAGGTAAAAGTTTCCCTGCGTTGTAGTTTCCTACCTTTTCAGCAATGGTTGTCAAACTGTTGTGGCTTCCTGCATGAATGATTTTACCTTTAATATAAGTTTGAGAAAATATGCAAAGGCCAAAAACTACTTTGAATTCTGTAACTGTTTTGAATGAACTATTTATTTTAAATGTATTTAGTCACAATAGTATTTATCTGTGTTACTTTTTTTTTTATTTTTTTGAGACAGAGTCTCACTCTCTTGCTTGGGCTAAAGTGCCGTGGTGTCAGCCTAGCTCACAGCAACCTCAAACTCCTGGGCTCAAGCAATCTTCCTACCTTAGCCTCCCAGGTAGCTGGGACTATAGGCACGCGCCACCAGGCCTGGCTAATTTTTTCTATTTTTAGTAGATACGGGTTCTCTCTGTTGTTCAGGCTGGTCTGGAACTCCTGAGCTCAAGCAATCCTCCCTCCTTGGCCTTCCAGAGTGCTAGGATTACAGGCGTGAACCACCACGCTGGGCCTGTCTGTGTTACTTTTGAAAAGTAGTTCAGATAATCCTGGGTGCCATACGGATTTTCAAATCCTTTGCAAATACTAGGGAGTCCCCCTGGAGCTGGCACTAGGTATTGGAAACTACTGCTCTGGAGAGAGTCTTAGAACATGCTTACTGGTGCATGTCAAAATTTGGGATACAATATTGGAATAAAGACAGTACCCTTATAGGTAATACCCCTCTCCATCTACATCTGGCAAGGAAATTAACTGCTTTTCATACTTTTTGTTATGAACTATATATATTACATTTATGATACAGTTTAAGAATTTTTCCCCTTTATGAAGTAGTTTCTTAAGTTTAAAAAAGTTTAAGCAATTGAATCTCTCCTGTTCTCTCATCTCTTCAGAAATATGTCTATTATAGGAAGTGAGGCAAATCTGTTTGATTCTTCTGAAATAGTTTTGGAATTTTTTGGTGGTTTATGCTTCATTTTTATCTTTTAATGCTGTGACTTAATTTTTTTTCTGTTCTCAAATATATAGAAAAAAGTATATGTTCACCACTTAGAGATAACCAATGTTAACATATTAATATATTTCTTCTTAAAGCTGATTTAGATCACACTGGCATGCTTTTTTTAAAATCATGCTGCTAATGATAGTGTAATTTTTATATCATTAAAAAGTCTTTGTAAACTTTTTTAAATGGCAAAAAAAATTACATAGTTTTATAATTTAACATTTTCCTAATATTGGCTTAGCATGATGACCAATAATTGAGAAGCACTGAAGGATTGATGATGTAACTTTTGGGCTGATACATATGTATAATATAATGTATTGATCTATGTCTTTAGAGTTAATCACTGTACTGGTCAGTTTTTAGTTATTTTGTTGACTCCACCCTGTGTTTCCTTTTCTCAAATGAATCAGGTTTTTGGTGTATTATTATAGCTTTAAGTTTTATTTTTTTTTGTAACATATTGACTAAATCAGATTTATATGCTGATGTTTAGGATAAAGATGGTGATAGAGCAGTTCACCATGCAGCTTTTGGAGATGAAGGTGCTGTTATAGAAGTACTACACCGAGGCAGTGCCGATTTGAATGCACGCAATAAGCGCCGACAGACGCCACTTCATATTGCTGTCAATAAAGGTCATCTTCAAGTTGTGAAGACTTTATTGGACTTTGGCTGTCATCCTAGTCTCCAGGTAAAACCTTTAAAGAAATACATTCTGCAGGTATTGCTAGGATCCTATTAAAGGGAAGCATTAGGTTCTATGATATGCATTCCTTTATCAATTCTTCTATTTATTTATTTAATTTTTATTATTTATTTTTGTTTTAGAGACAGGGTCTCACTCTGTCGCCCAGGTTGGAGTACAGTGGCATGATCATAGCTCATTTCAGCCTCGAATTTCTGGACGCAAATGATCCTTCTACTTCAGCCTCCTGAGTAGCTGGGACCATAAATGCACACCACCATGCCCTGCCAATTTTTTTAAAAAGATTTTTTTTGTAGAGATAGGGTCTCACTATGTTGCTCAGGCTGGTCTTCAACTCCTGGCCTCAAGAGATCCTATTGCCTTGGCCGCTCAGGGTCCTGGGATTGTAGGTGTGAGCCACTGCACCCAGCTTCTCAATTCTTTTCTGCACAAATAGTCATAGTAAATGATACCAAAGGTATAGAATATTATAAAATTGGCAGCTAAAAATTCCTTCTTTAAAAAGCCCTTTTTGGCTGGGTGCAGTGGCTAACGCTTGTAATCCTAGCACTCTGGGAGGCCGAGGCGGGAGGATCGCTTGAGCTCAGGAGTTCGAGAACAGCCTGAGCGAGAGGGAGACCCCGTCTCTACTATAAATAGAAAGAAATTAGCCAAACACTTAAAATAGAAAAAAATCAGCTGAGCATGGTGGTGCCTGTCTGTAGTCTTAGCTACCCGGGAGGCTGAGGCAGGAGGATCGCTTGAGCCCAGGAGTTTGAGGTTGCTATGAGCTAGGCTGACACCACAGCACTTTAGCCCAAGCAAGAGAGTGAGACTCTGTCTCAACAACAACAACAACAAAAGCCCTTTTAAAGAAAGTCAATAGATTGGGTTTAGATTGAGGAATGTGAGTGGAGACTATCTTGCAAAAATATCAGCTTATGAATTGATTTAAATTTATTAATCATGATAGTGAGCTTCAGCAGCTTAAAGAGGTATAATGGGCTGTATTTCATAATAATTACTTCATAAATATCTAAATTATTTTAATTGTAGCTTAATTTATCTTAGAGTCTTGAAATAGTCATTAGTCTAAAAAGATTTTTCTGCTTTGGAATATATATATAGGATTTTAGAGTTGATTTACAGTAGGAGCTAATTTTTGAAGCAAGGTGCCCCAAGAAATGATTCTTCCCATCCACAGTTTTAGGAATCAGATGAATTACACCATGTATGTAAGGGAAATGTAGTGTGTGTCCATTATCTACTTAGTTTGGTTACTAAGTAACCTGCCTTTTGTGTACCTGTCATATTAAAATTTGGTATGGGCCGGATGCGGTGGCTCACGCCTGTAATCCTAGCACTCGGAGGCCGAGGTGGGTGGATCATTTGAGCTCAGGAGTTCCAGACCAGCCTGAGCAAGAGCGAGGCCCCCATCTCTACTAAAAATAAAATGAAATTAGCTGGGCAACTAAACATACACAGAAAAAATTAGCCAGGCACGGTGCTGCATGCCTGTAGTCTCAGCTACTCGGGAGGCTGAAGCAGGAGGATTGCTTGAGCCCAGGAGTTTGAGGTTGCTGTGAGCTAGGCTGATGCCATGGCACTCTAGCTCAGGCAACAGAGCGAGACTCTGTCTCAAAAAAAAAAAAATTTGGTATGAATACTTGATAATTTCATAGCAAAATAAAATAGTACATGAACATAATTTGCTAACTTTTGGGCTCCTTAACAGAATAGGCTTAAAATGGCATATTATTATTATTTTTATTTTCTAACAACCTATACTGTCTCCACAAAATAACATTATTTTTAAATAAAACTGGTCCCTAAAACACTTTGAATATGTAAAACATACTTTGTTTAAATCAAAAACTCAATAATGGTTTTTAAAAAGCATAGGCAAGGTTAGAATCTTAAGCTGCTTGTAGTTTAGATAATTCACAGCATCCAGGAATTGCTTGTTGGGTTGAATGGCTCTCAGAGAAGTAATAAAGAGGGATAGGAGTAGTGGAAATGGGGGCTTGAGGTGAACTGAAAGAGTGGGAGATTTTGTTCAGCTAGATGGTTACTGGAAAGTGATGTTTCTGAAGTGCAGCCATTTTGGAACCTATGGTGACTAGGATGTGGCCTTATAATAGGAGGGGCAGGATTAGAGGATGAGGGAGGAATTGGGAGTAGTGTTAAACTGTTGAAGGAGAGGGAATTTATACTTGCTGACATTTTTTGGTCTGAAATGGGAGGCAAGGTCATCTGTTGAGTGTGGAAGTGGAATGGGATAGTGGGGTAGGAAAGGGTAATTGGGAAGAGTAATAAAAGTTTGGAATGACTACTGTGAGGACTAGAAGGCAGAATAGACCAGGGAATCTGTAGAAGGGTATTCCAATCATGTGAAGAGCCCCTCTCAAGTTGAAGACTATGAATTTCTAGTGTCACCAAATATTGGAGGATAGAAAGTGGATGGTTGAGTTGAACTTGGGTTAAGAATGTCTTATGTAGGTGAATATTCCAGGGATTAGTGAACATTTTCTGTAAAGGGCACAGATTATAGTGTAGGCTTGCATATGGTTTCTGTTACAACTATTCAGCTCTGTCATTGCATAGTGGAAGCAGCCATTTATATTATAGTAAATAAATGAATGGGTGTGACCATGTTCAAATAAAACTTAATTTACAAAAACAGATGGCAAGCTGGATTTGACAACTCTAATATGTGCCATAGGGTAGGCTGTATATGACTTTACTGAGAATAGCATCTATGAAACTATGAAATGAATGAGGTTGAAATTACTCATGTATGCAGATGATTGATAATGAGTAACAACTTATTCCTAAATCAATTGATTAATGTAAATTGTAGTCAGCTTGAATAAAAGGTAGCCTGAGACTGCTAAATTTTCATTTATAGTTGTTTTTACCTTGAGCTAACTGGCCACTTTCCTACTCTTTGAAAACACTTAGGTTAAGGGTTCTTACTTGTGCCTGCACAATATATTCAGCTGGGGGGTTTAAAAAATTAATGCCTGGCTGTCACCTCCAGAGATTTAGTGGGATCACAGGTGAACAGTCTGGGCCTCAGGTTTTTTAAGAGCTCCCCAGCAGATTCTAATGAGCAGCTAAGGTTGAAAACCACTCACTTTTAATTCATTGTTATGGGGCCTGCGACTGGTGTAGGTTTGGTATGGAATTTCAGGGTACCACAGTTAATGGTAAGGATATGGTGTAGCAAGCCATTTTAAACTGAATAAATTTTAGGGGCAACTTTTCACCTCATTAATTTTTGTCGTTAGTTGAATTATATTTGAGGCTACTTCTTTGATTTCCCTCCTTCCTTTCTCTTCCCCTTCCCTCCCTTTCTTCCCTCTGTTTCTTCCTTCTCTTCCTTTTCTTTATTTTGTCTCTCTGATGCCCAGGCTGCAGTGCAGTGGCATGAGCATAGCTAATTGCAGCCTGATTTTCTTTTTCTTTATAAAGCTTCAGCATGTTTATTATGTTTTCATCTATATTTAAGTATGACTTTATTTACTATAATGTGGCTAATGTTTCTTGCCTGCATTTTATATTTAACACACAGCATGCTCTTTTACTGATGTTTGTTGGATGTGGCCTTTGTTTCTTTTTGTTTAGTAGTTCAGTATAAGTATTACTATTATATGTGATGATTGATTGAAGACAAACTAATGAAAGTCTCTTTAAACTTTAAAAATAAAGGATTCTGAAGGTGATACCCCTCTTCATGATGCAATAAGTAAGAAACGTGATGATATCCTGGCAGTTCTTTTGGAAGCTGGAGCAGATGTTACCATCACAAACAATAATGGATTTAATGCTCTACATCATGCTGCACTAAGGGGAAATCCCAGGTAAAGATGTCACCCTTTACAATTTTAGGTGCAATTTAAAATATTTTCCTATTACTGGTTCTCTTTTTCTGATACTGATGAAGAAATAATTTTGGCTTATTTTAGTATTTCAAATTATTTAAAATATCCATGGGAAATCATACCTTCATTCAATAGATTAATATTGTATGATTAATTTGATTGTGAAACCAATACAAGTATTATGAAATGATTATTTAAATATATATTAAATGTGGATATAAAATATCTGGAATACTGGCTTTATCTAAAGTTCAATTAAAATGTATTCCATTTTGAGCTTTATGTTTCTTCAAAATAATTCTCAGGATGTCCTCTAATCCATGTTATTTGCATGATAATTTTTTAAACTTGTGGCTAAATATTAAGTCACATAATTCCTTATTAATATAATTAGTTATATAAACTTTTAGTGTAAATATCCTCCAACCATTGTTACAATAATAGGTATTCTATTGAAAAAAGTGTTTGCTGGTTAAAGTTAGAGAAGGATTGCTTTTAGAGAGTCACATTATTCATGAAGGATCTGCAGAGTCCCACAGAACAGGAAAATGCTTAGCTTTGCTTAACTTAGAGAGTTCTATGAACTCATTTCTTGGAATAACTTTTCTTTGCATTTAGAAAATTCTGCATTAGATGTCTTCTGTTTATTGTTGAATCAAACCTATATATCTTGACTATGAAAAATGTTCACTTTGATGTTTATTTTGATAATTTCATCTATTCTGAACTCTGATTCTTGGTTCCTTATTGTATTTTTAATCCTTTTTTTTTTTTTGGCTAATTTTTAGCTTCTTAGTATTGCCACTAGAGGGTGATCACAGAAAACACAAGAATTTTATTGTTATTGCTTATTGGTACCCATAACAGTGGCTGTATAACACAGGCTGAAATGAAAGATTATATTTTAGATTATGTTTTGATTTTTCCCCCAAACTGCAAATATTCAAATTGCATTGCAAAGGAGACAGAGTATGTTCCCTGCCCTTCCAATAGAAGATGATGATAGCACTTACCACATGCCAGGCCTCCGCTAAGTGTTTTATGTGCATTATCTCACTTAATGCTTTTCAACAGTAAGCTTTTTGAGGCAGATGTCAATATCCTCATTTTATAGATGAAGAATATGAGGCTTACAGAGATGAATTTACTTATTCAGGATCACGTAGTTGATTACTGAAGTAGCTGGAACTTGAGCAAGGTCTGTGTGACTTTAGAATCATAGCTCTTAATACCACTTTATATTACCTTTTCTGTATTATGATTTATATATAAAGGCAAAAACGAAACACATCGGCAGTGAGTAATTTGACTAAGAATTCCGTTTCAACACAATTGTTTCCCATGTTACCTCATTGCTTAGGACTATCTTTGACTGTTGTCTCACTGATTCTCAGCTTCCAATTAGTTCTAAAATTCTTTTTATTCTACCTATCTTTCTAACCCATTCCATTCTTTCTATCCTCATTGCTACTGACCTAATTAAGTACTCAACCACATTTACCTAGACTATTTCAGTATCTTTCTAATTATTCTAATTTCAATCTTATCCCTGATTTAATTTTTGTACAGTTACCAGATTATCATTGTAAAAGCATAGATCTAAAAATGGCTCTCCTCTCCTATTCCCAGACTTAATTTGTTTTCTGTTGTACATAGAATAAAATGTATACACTTCCTCTTGGCATTCAGTCCCATATCTGGTATGTCCTGAGCCTTTCAACTTTATCTCACACTAATTAAAATCCCTCTGTGCTCCTTATCCTCCAGCTATATTACGCTCCTCTCCTTTCCTGAAATAATGCTGCCCTCTTTCTTCTTCCATTTTTTTGAGCATTTTCTTTCATCAGAATGCCCTATCCCCCTTCTTCTTTATCTTAACCATCTTTTCCCCATAGCCTCCTATTATCTTATCATTGGAATTATTTTCTGTTTGCTCTATACTTCCTTGTTCTGTATTCTTGTTTTATTGTACTCACTATACTATGCTTAGTGCTGTCTGTTACTATGTACATTTCTGTGTTTCTTTCTGTTAAAATTGTGGGCGCTCATATTCATCTGTATATCCTCCACAATGCTCTGACTATAATAGGCACTCAATAAATGTTAGTTTTAATTTGACAGTGAGGACATTGTTAGATATCACAAGATATTGTATGATTTATTACAGAATGAATTGTGTAGAGAAACTGTTGGGAGTTCAAACAGCAATTAACTTCAGATTAGAATGGTCAAAAGATCTTACTGAGGGAATTTATGTTACAATACTAAGTCATAAAGGTTAATATAAACTGGAAATTGAAGTGTTTAAGGAAACAAGTATCTTTTAAATATTCTGAACAGTTTCATTTTTATTGGGAGTAGCCATGGTATGTTCAATAATAATCCTATACAAGGAGGAGAAAATTCACTTCTATTTCTTCAACTGTTGCATAAATCTTGAGGATTCCCTTGAAAATTTATAGCAGCGACTCCTCCAACCAGATGATTGGTGTCAGGTGATATTTTTTAAAAGAAGTAAAAAATGCTTTTGCTCTTCACGAAAGTGGTGTTTCAGTTAAAGCTACATGACTTCTTTATTCCTACTTTAAGATATTTTAGGTAGTTGTGACTGTAGATTGCCAGATAGATTGTGATTTTAATTGGACACTGAAGAGTATCAGAAGATGATACAACTTATTTATCAGTTATAATTACAAGTTGGGATGTTTTGAGTTCTTTTTTCATATTAAATTTCTTATTCTTTAAGATGATTTTTTTCTTTCCTATACTGATCAAGTGATATCAAAAGACAGAAGGAACTATTTTTAGTGTACTTGGAATTAAAAAAATACAAATAAAACTCTTTGGCCTTCAAACTTACTTTAGAAAACCAGATATAACACATCATTTCCAGAACTTGATGAATTTAGCATTTTTAGATGAATTATCTAATATGATTAACAAATGTGCTAACATTTCCCATTTTCTTATATTAATTTTATATGGTTTATGTAACTATATAGTTATACAGTTTATATAACTTAAAGAATCTATTATCTTGGATTATAGCATTTCAATTTGTTCTTTTTGGTCTTTGTTTTATCCTGCGATTACTTCTTTAGGATACTTGGCTGAACTGTTGGCTTTCACATATAGTCTATTTTAATTTTAATTCATTGTACTTTAGTTAGTATAATTCTTAGCTAATTTTAATTTTTTTTTTATTAGAATGTGTGTGTGTACACACTATTAGAGAGACTTCGTCTCTACAAAAAATTTAAAAAATTAGTCAGGCGTGGTGGTGTGCTATGATTCTAAAATCACATAGACCTTGCTCAAGTTCCAGGTACTTCAGTAATCAGCTATGTGATCCTGAATAAGTAAATTCATCTCTGTAAGCCTCATGTTTTTCATCTATACATACAAACACACACACAGGGTATCCCAAAAGTTGACATACATAGAGAAAATGGAAAATTGTAGCTAAATATACCTTTATTTAAGAAATACTCATTACAAAATTTTACAAAATTTTGTAGGAGACTACAAAGGGTACTCTGGGTGCTCTGTCATCCAGACTGGAGTGCAGTGGTGTGATCACAGTTCACTGTAGCCTGCAGCTCCCAGGCTCAAGTGATCCTTCTGGCTTAGTCTCCCAAGTAGCTAGGACTACAGGTGCACACCACCATGATTGACTAATTTTTAAAATTTTTTGTAGAGATGAGTTCTCACTATGTTGCCCAGGCTGGTCTTGAACTCCTGACCTCAAGTAATCCTCCTGTCTTGGCCTCCCAAAGTGCAGGAATTACAGGCGTGAGCCACTGTGCCCAGCCATAGAATGTATATATATATATTTTTAGAGTGAAGTATTTACATCATTGTGAATATAATCTAATACCAACACAAATATCTACTTATAATTATTTCTATTATGGTTAAAAATATAGAAAAGTTTCCAAAATTTGCATGTGCATGTGTGTACATGTAGAGTTCAAGTACCTTTCTGTTCCCTGGTTTTGCTTTTGGTTGGCAGTGATGATTTTTCAGCAATGAATTAGTAGCATAGTAGAGTTAATAATTATTGGATATGCTTTTCTAAAAGAAAAAATCATTTTCCTGGTCTTCTAAATCTGTCTAGGTGTCTTATTTTTGAAGCATGTCCTTTGAAATATAGATTTCAGAGGCCTAGATCGGTGTAGATTCTAGATTTCAAAGCTGATCTTGATGTTTTCTCATAGTATGACAGTAAGTGAAATAAAGACATTAAGAGAAAAAGTTATAAATCCATTTGTTGTCTCTTAGAATTGTGGAAGATGTTTTCTTACAGTATGACAGTAACTGAAATAAAGACATTAAGAGAAAAAGTTTTAAAACCATTTTTGTTTAGAATTGTGGAAGAGAATATAAGTTTTCACTGTGAGACACAGTACTTTGTGATGCTTTATAGAATTTGGGGTATTTTAGAATAGTAGTTACAACATGTTTTAATATTTTAGGTTTCTTTTTTTTAAGAAATCTTAAGAACAGTGCTACTTGTGTATTCTGATATTTGATATTTATAGGCATGTTTTCCCCTAGAGTTTAGCCATATCATCTTCTCTTGGTATACATGTAAAATTTCAGATTTAAATCAAGAGCAGAAATTATTTCTGGTGATAAAAATGAAAACTAAATTTCTTTGGATGAGTCATTAATCAGCATGTTACTTAGGTACTTTCTGTGAGAATGCTACATTTTTAGCTGCCTTTAAGTTTTTAGATCTCCCTCACAGGCGTGAAAATAAATTAGTCAGCAGTATTATCTGCAGAGCTGACAAAAACAGTTGATATTTTGGGGTACTGATGACAACATAATAAAGTTACTTTTATAATGTTTTTTATAAAATTTTCTTTAATAGAAATTAAATGTGAAAAGTTAACAGTAAAGTATGAACCACCTGGTGTGATATACTTGTTATGTTTTCAGGTTACTACTAAGATAACTTCACAAGCATTTATTTACTCATTTATTTATTCCCACAAAAAGACACATGCTAAATGTTACTGAATATGTGAGCAGCTGATAGTTTTCCCTCTATAACATTATGATACCTTTGACTTTTTAAATTCCAAAACATGGTCTGTAAACAAGACTGTGTTGAGTATAAGAAGATTTGATAATTTGTACCGTATTTTGGTGTTTAATGTTTTTCTTTCCTTATAATTCTGAACATGCTGAGTGCTATATACAAAAAATTGCCAAGAGTCTGTTAAATGATAGTTTACTTACAGTGTGTCCATTTTCTCTAATATATGCTCATGCATCTACTCTCAAACACCGTGTGTACATCAGTGTATTTACTGTGACTGAGATGAGCAAGAACGTGAATGAAGTGATGAGGTCCCTCCCCAATCTCTCTGTCTCTTTTATTTTGCCCACATTCTTTTAGGGGAGGGCTTTGACTTTGAAAATAGAGGAGCGGTCAGGAATTGAGGATTTTGTGAACATCTGGGTTTTTGAATTACTGCTTGCCTTCAGTAACCTTCATTAATTGCTGAAATGTTTCTCTCTATTAAAGAACATTAAATTATTTATAGTTTCATTGCAGCCATTAAGGAAATTAGGTGGACATTGGATCACTTGTCATTTTCCACTTTCTTCAGTTTTCTTCCCACAGAGAGAGACTTGTGTGTATATTTTTTGTGAAGGACAAAGACAGTGAAGAGAGTCATAGCATGTTACTAGAAGAGTTCTTCCTTTTACAGCTGACGAAACAAGTATGGAGAGGTGATATATTTCATGAGTAAAAAGTAGTGATGCTTAGCATTTCCTTTCTTTTTTGAAGATTCAAAACCTTTGATTCAGGGTCAGAAGAAGCAAATAAGTCTCTCCACAAGATATCCTACAGTATCATCTTTTTCACCTTACCTGCTAACATTCAGGTGAACAGTGATGAAATTAAAAGCGAATTCTATGGAAGATAGTGACTAAACCTTTCTAGAGTGTTTTAGTTTTCTTTAATTTAAAATAAACACATGTCCATGTGAACCACACTGTGTAGCATTCCCATTATGTTTTCAGGTGGATTTTACATGACCTTCCTAGATAATTTCTTCCATTGAAGGAAGTTTATTTTTTTGTTATTATGAAGCATAGTATTTATTTCATTACCATTTCTTTTATGAAGAATAAGAAGTTTAATACCAAGAGACCATAAATAAGCAAAATTATTTTATTTGAAATCCTCAAGTCATCCACACATTTTTCATAAAGCTTCTTATAAACATTTTTAACCACCATAGCTCTTCCAAGTAGAATTAACAGTAACAAATTATTTTAACCACAGTCTGAATAATTTAAATAAGTTGAAATTAGCTGACATGTGAGTGATATTCATAAATGAAAACGTTGGCTGTCCTGTAGTAATCAATGCATAGCTACAGCTGGTTGAAGGGGACCAAATCCATTGAAGAGGCGATTTGGTTCCATTTTACCAGCTCTAGCAAAGCATTGTAGTGCTGCTAGTTGGGGATCCAAAACAGTTAAATGCTTTTCATTTATAAAATTACAGTCACAGACCTTCTACAATTGTTAGAAATTCTCATATCAGTGTTTCAGTTACTAAGTGTAAAATTTTTTATTTTGAACGCACTTTTCTTACTTTTTCCAACTTTGACAGTTTAGAAGTCTTTTCCTTTTAACACATTAATGCATTAAGGAATTATCAGTATATTCCTTTGTTTTTAACATCTTAATTCTTAAATGTAAACAATAAGCTGTTTTAAAACCTATGACATTTAAAGGAACAAATAGACCTTGATGTGTTTTAGAGTAGTATTTTGTATTATCTCTAGGCAGTAAACCAGATTACTTAAGTAGTTAAGGTAATAGGTTTGGGAAGAGTACTGTTAGTCACACCTTTCTACTACCACTGCTTATTTATTTATTTTTTTATTAGTATTATAGTTGAGTGCTAATAGCAAATTGTTGACAAGGGGGTGGAGGAATATGAGTGGACTTAAGAAAGTACCTCTGCCCTTTGGTTTATAAATAGATCACACGTGTATTCAGTGTATTGCTTGGACTTGTGTTGAAAGGAGCTACCATGCATGCCAGCTTTTCTTTGCTTTTTGCTTATGTAGTGTTACTAATCATAGATTAGTAATTTAACCCTTTTAAAAGTCTATTTCCTTGACTAAATTTTCTGTAATTTTGAATATAGATTGCCTAGTTACTTCTCATTATAGGCTTAATAATGCATTGACTTGTGGTGCTTAGCTGCAATCCATGAATTTGAGTATTAAAATCTACCATGCAAGTGTAATAATACTTTAAAAAATGATCAATAAATTTTTGTTATGTGGTTTCACTATTGATTTAATATCAGGGGAGGGATGTATTCTGAAACGTATACTTGCATAAAATAAAGGTTTGATAAATTACAGTTTGCCTATAAGGTATGTGCTTAGTGAAATAGAGTTAAGAAATATTCTTTATAGTTACTGTTTTAAAAGTACACTTCGAGGTCAACACTAATTCAGGCAATATGCAAACAATTCTTATATTAAGTATATTCTGCATCTGTTGGTTGGTAAGGATCATGCTGCTGGTGAAATTAATGTGACTATAATTCTTTCCATAATTTGTTCTAATAGAAGTGAAACAGGTGTTAAACTGCCTGAACTTAAGTGCTGAAGATAGCAGTAACACTGACTTCTATTTTTACTGGTTATATGGGAGCTGTTTAGCAGATCCAGTTGCTCAAGTGTGCTTTTGGATGGCAGTTCAGTTTCATATACTGGCCATATCGGGGCAAGGAGAGGCCATGGGAGAAAAATAGTACAGCATTTGATAATGTCAGCATCTGTTATCCCTGTCAGGGAGACAGTTGAAATGTTTGAGTTACACCAGTGTCAGCAGATGCCCAGAGTTTAACGTGTACTCAGTTAAAAATGAACAGCTGATCTAAGTGATGAATGTGACATTTTATAGTGATTGAAAATACTCTTAGATGTGTTAAGTTAAGCTTGTAAGCACCAGAATCAGTATATAATTTTACTTTTTTAAATGAATAGCCTATCATTTTATTTTCTAAGGAGTATATATTCTTAATGTTATAGCAAAGAGATTCTTAGTTATTGGAGTGCTTAAGAAAAATTATTTTAAAAACTTCTACTTATAACCAGTAAAATTGTTCATTATAAAACATGAGTAGAGTAGTACCCTTTGAGTAGTTTTATAGAAGAACCTCTGCTTTTGAGGTATATATTTTCAGTTTTTGATATTTAGGACATGGACAAGTAAACTTACTAAATGGAACATGAAGCATTGCCATTCTGTTTTGTGGATGATCAAAAGGGCTATACTTAAGTGAGTTAAAGTTTGAACTGAATTCTTCTTTGAAATGTAGAATTTAAAAATCATGTACTCTTTATAATTTCCAATAAACATGCAGTAACATATATGCTGCCATATTAAGGTCATTCTCTCATTCTTTATAATCTACTGATAAAATGAAAATCATCTATTAACTAGTTATCTTATTAAACAGAGAAAATTATAGTTAAACTTATAGTCATTTCTATTCAATTTCTGATACAAAAAATTTTAAAGTATTATACTTTACATTTGTAAATATTTCAGTTGAAATAATACTTTTAGTAAGAAATGATTAGAATGCATGAATATTAGTATTTATTTTTTCTGACTTTGTCATATAGTAGCTTAAAATATGTACTGCTTATAAATTGTTGCTAAGAGCTCTATTATTTGTAATCTTTTATAAAAATATACAAAACTGCATAAAATAAAAAAGCATTTTGATATCTCTAACATGTTATAGTGGATCTATCCTGTTTATAAAAATCAAATTGTTATTGCATAGTACCAATAAAAACTGTATAAAGTCTATCTGTATAAATTGGTTCTTGACTATGGTGTTTTCATTTTATGTACACCCTTTGGAGAAAGTAAATTCAAAGATAATACAGATAATAAATTAATTTCTTTTAAATATTTGGCAGTCTATTACCAATATGCTTTGTTGACTTATAGCTATGACCCAGAATTTTGTTACTTTTCATGCTTAAATCTTATGTTTTAATTAATTTTAAGTACTAACTTCTCATTTAAAGTGGAGATTGGGACCTGGTTAACATGAGAAGGACAAGCTCCACTTATTTTTTTAACAGAATTTTTCTTAGAATATAGTCTTTGAGAAATTTATGACTATGTAGCTGTGAGAAAAAGAAAACCTAAAACAAAACTTTTGGTTCAGAAATACATCTAATATTAATAGATTATAAATTTATCAAAATGTGAAAATAGTTATGTGAAGTTAGCTTTTTTATTTTTCTTAACCAGTCAGCTCTACTAATACGATTTACTTAAGATCACATTGTGAAGACATAAAATAGATTATATGTATCTCTCATTCTTTTGAGCCAGGAATACTATTTTCTCTTTGGTACTCAAATTTTCATTATGTAGTAAGAGTACTTAATTTAAAAAGTCAGTGTAGTGTGTTTTAAACTTAAATTATTTAAAAGGAGTTGCAGGATAATTTGAAGTCTCCTTCTGTAGAACTTCTTTTCCTTCACAAAATAAAAACCTTAGGGATATTTAGTTTCCATCTATAAGTAGTAGATACATTTTTTGGGTTTTAATATTGCCAAAGGTCATCTATTTTTTACTAGGTTAATTTACCATGTGAAGGTCATTCATGTAGAAAGAAGCAAGGGCTTCTTTAGCTGCAGCTTAGTTCTCTCTTGGAGGTTTATTGCCTACCAAAAATACATACTTCTTTACATTCCATAGCATTGTATGTTCATATGGGTACATAAAGAAGTATGTACTCTGAGTAGGTATTATAAATTATTAGCTGTAAAAACATGAAATATTTTATTTTCCCATTTGTTAGTAAAACATTCAGCTTACTAATGTAGAGCAATAGATCATTTGCAGGGACTATTTTATCACTGACTACGCTTTATAACAAGTTTACCTGAAACATGGCATTCATGCCATTTATGGTTCCTTGTTCTTGCTGGATATAGATATTTCTAAACATTTGACCAGTTGTCTGTTGAGCTTGGTACAAGTTTGGTTCTTTTTGCAAGAGATTCATAAAATCAGTGGAGTTTTACAGTGTATTTCAGAAACTGGTAAAATCAGCCGGGTGTTTCTTCATTGTCTTCAGAGCGAGTTTCTTCTTTTTTATAGCTTGCTTCTAGATCCTACAAGTAGATATAGTAATTAATCAGTTCAGATTCTTTTTATAAACTAGATATCTTACTCAAAACTTCACTAATTAACCAATTAGTTAATTGATTTCTGATATTGACTCTACAGTTAAGACAAGGAGAAAAACCAGGATGAGTGTGAGTGAATTTTTAAAGATGATCAATTTTTATTGGTTTTTAATAAGGTCATAGATAAGAACTCATGATCATTTGAGAATTTGTTGTTTTTTGTCTTTATTGGTTCCTTACTTGAATCTCGCACTTTGCTTCTTCTGTTTGGGTTGAATACAAATTCAGATAGATGTAGAAATATTTAATTTTGGTTAAGTTTAGTTTTCATATATTAATCTTTTTAATATAAAGGATAACTACCAGAAAAGTCAACTTTTTAAAAGTATCCCTTACAAGAACTGAAAGATTTTAGCCTATGAGCACCTGGGTTTTAGCTTGATCATTTAGCATGAAAAGAAATTATAAATGGTGAGTAGCTTTGAATTATCATGGTATTAAAAGGTTGATTTAAAAGAAAACCACAAGAAATTTTCAGATTTGGCAAAGAAAAAAAAAGGACGGGGATAGTAGAATTTCTGCAGTCTGTGACAAAAAGCTAGTGCAGCTCATAGAGAGCAAATCAGAATGTAGCAATAGATAGACCAGTACTACAGCAGTTTCAGCAATGCAGCATTAGAATTACACCATGCACATTCTGATTTATTTTTGTGGCCAATTAATCGTAAGCATTAAAAAGTATTTAATGATCTACCAAGTTTCTAGGTTGACAACCTTGAAGTAGACAGTAAACGGTTTTTAAAAGGTAGCATACTTCGGGAGCAAGATGTGATAAACCAGGGTTGCAAAAATCATCATTTAATCTGAAACAATAATGATTAAATCTTTAATAATGTAAATCATAGTGTGTTTTCACATTTTTGAGATCAAGAGTTATCTGCCATATTTGAACAGCATTCCTTTTTATACTACATAAGCTCTCAACTTGAATTGTGAAATCAGGCTATGTCTAGATAGAATTTAACAGTAAGAACATACATTGAGTCAATAATAGGTAAGCATGCAGAAAGTCATAAGCATCTTTAAAAGTACAGGCCGTGCGGTGCTCTGTTACCTGTAAGCTTAGTGTTATGCAGCATTTGCAGGAGGAAGGAAGGTAATGACCTAGAGAATCACATCAGCAGCAGCCATCTCATCTTGATGGTCGCTCATTCTATTCGCTGATTCAGCACTTCTTTCTTGAGCCGGTGAAGTAAGGGGGATATATCAGTGAATACAGAACCTCACCTTTTAAGATAAATTTGAAAAACAAACAGAGCAAACAAAAAACACATAAGCTTACTTTTCCCTCTCCCTCCCCTTTTCCTTTAAAAAAACAAAACCCTACAATAAAATTGAATCAATGTTGGCCATTTTATTTGGAATGTCATATGTACCAGTATTGCACAGATATGTAAGAAAAGTTAAGCAACCAAGGAAGGTCGCTACAACAGCCAAGAAAATGAACCTAGCTCATTTGCCAGATGAAATGCTTCAGAAGAGGGGGGGAGTTGCAGAGTTAAGTTAATTTTGTAATCTAAAAAAGACAAAAAAACAAAACCCAAAACACTTTACTCCCCCCAAGTAACTGTAAACATTCAACCTGCTTTTCTTTGCCCACCAGAATACACTGGGTTCTTCTGAGTTCTCAGGAAATACTCTGCATCTTTCTTGCTGTGAGATTTTTTTTTTGGTTTTTAGTTTCCAGGATTAAATGGTGAAGCTACCTTGTCATATCCAGAGGTCAAGTCTGCAAGCGAGGTCAGGACTTCACATGGTCACTACAGAGGCTAACTTATATTCTTCCCTCAGTGACCACAGGCTAAACTGTTACAGCTTTATAGGCGGCTAAGCATTTGAAACATGCACTCCCAGGCAAACAGGCTCTCTTGTGCCTCTCTCTTCCCTGACCATATTTAGTCAACCATAGCAAAAAATAGTCTCTCAGCTGTCGATTGTCGATCCCAAAGCTGAGGAAGCCTCAATCTTGCTTTCTGCCTATTGATTGTTCATCCTGCGGTCCAAACTGCTTTGCCATTTGTCCTGCTCTTTTTTTTTTTTTTTTGTTGAGCACTGCCAAATAAAGCGCTCTCTCATGTTTCCACTTACATTTCCCAGATTTTCACTGAGCTTGCGCTGAGACTAGGAAAGCCTGATGCGCTGTCACTATACTTAGAAGCACTGCAGAGAAAAAGGGAAAGGAAAAAAATTACCTTGGGTAGTAGCAAGACAATCTTTAGACAGATATGAAACAAGTAAAGTACCTCTGCTGCCAAAATACAATTTACAAGCTGATTTTTTTGTTGGTAAAAAATCTTATGGATGGTGCTAAAGGCCTGAAGGGGTTTTGTAGGGTTATCTTTAGAGCTAGTTGTAGCTATACATGCTTTTTAAATTTATTTCGTAGTATTTGAATGGAAATATATTAGAAATGGTAAGTGGAACCTATATATTGATGGTGGAAAAAGATCACTGAAGAAGAAGAGAATACTATGTAAATGAAATCCTGGAAATGCTACTTAAAACTTTTAATTCAGTGTCAGTTTTAATTTTTTATAGTGCTTAGGTGATAAACAGGGTCCAGTATGCTTTTGAGTAATTATGTGCTTTTATATTGAAGCTATACATGTAGGAAGTATTAAAGTGCATTTTATTATGAATTAAATTCTACTTTATATTCAAATGCATAGTCTTTTTTCTTCCCTTCTATATGCCCTGGCTTTCTAATGTTCTGAAATAACCTTTAGGTATGATCATTGCACACATTCAGTCAATGACTGAAATAGTCATTGACATGTCTGTAATTTAGTTACAGAGTGTATGTCTCAGGAAAAACGCTTTTGTTCTAAATTTTAATAGCATATTCCCAATACATTTTGATAATTGAAATTTTTTTTTCTAACCACGGGGGAAAATATTAAAACATCAAATCCAGCAAACCTGTGGAGATATAATTTAAGATCTCACGAACCTAAAAATGCCCAAGAGAAACCAGTTATACCGTGTTCTTAATTCAACTATATCCTCTTAAGTATTGATTCAGGAAAAACCATTGTCAGTTTTGTATGTTCATTCTTCCACAGGGGAAATTTAACCTTGACATTCTTTTTGTCTTTAGTATTTAATATCGTAGCAGTTTAATTATTTTTAATGGCTAGATATTTGGCAATTTTAAAGAGCCAGCTTTTCTAGGTATGAAATAATTTTATATATATTATGAGAAGATGACAGGTCTCAGAGTGCAAAATAGGTTAATTTTCAGTTTTCTAAATTAGCCCATTTTTGTTAACCATTTTGTAGCAGTGAAAGTATTTTTTAGCAGACACTTATATGCATGTGCTTGGCATTCTTCTAAACCCTTTATAAATATTAACTAATTTAATTTTCAGAACAGCTCTGAAGTAGGATTTGTGATTCTTCTCACGTTTTGTAGATAGGGAAACTGAGACATACAGATTGAGCAGATCTTGAGCAGATTACATTAAGTAATCTGCTCAAGTCACTAGCCATTCTGATTAGAGCTAGAATTTGAACTCAGATAATTTGACCTCAAAGAAGGAGCTCTTTTCCACAATGCCATGCTGCTACTCTGGTTTGTAAAATAATAATGAGATGAGTTAGGGAATCACTACTCCTAAAGCTCAAAAGTACACCAAAAACATGTTGCTAATGCCCTTGCCTCAGTATGTTCAGAAAGAAGATTGTTCATTTGATTGTTTCTTTTCATTCAACAAAACTTTGAGCTCCATGTACTAGGTACACAAAATATTATATATCTTTTTGAACAGAATGTGTTCCAGTTGTGTAGTAACCTGCTTTTAGCATGCCCAAAAGAACTTGTACTTGGGATTGATTAGCTTAGTTAACAAGTTCCTTTATGAGCGCTGACCAATCTGCTTTACCTATTACTTGAGAGATTGTTCATTAATTTAGCAGGCATTTATTGAACACCTAATATGTGTTAAGAGTGCTATTCTGATGTCTTTTTAGATTAGGTAATAATAATGTGTAAGGTCGCCAACAGTTTAGCTACTAGGGTTTATTTGGGAAAATGTTGCCTGCCTCTTAAGAAAGATTGCAAAGCATGGCAGGCCCTAAATATTGACCCAGTGCCATTTGAATACTACATACCAAACTAGACAGCTGCTTGTCCCCTCTACTTCTTAGAACTCATTTGTTCATCATTCAGCAAACGTTTGAGTACTATCATGTGCCAGGGATTATGCTAGGCACCATTATTAGTTGTTCTGGAACTTAATGCTTCTTTGGCACTATTCACAAATGCCTGCTTAACTGGTAGTAAGATCTTATCTTTAAAACATCCATGTCCTTAACCTTTTGGAAAACAACCAGATTGAGAAATAAAGAAGAGTATTTGAGCATTAGGGGGAAGCTATCTCTAAATCTCATATACTGTGCTCCATAGGTGAGACTATTGCCTTGATAAAATTATTGATTTATTGAGCTAGTAACATCGTATCCCAGTAACTTTGTGAACCCACTGCCTGCAGTTGCAGCCTGACAGTCTGCTTAATTAACTAAAGTGCTGAAGGGAACAGCCTGCAGCTGGCCTTTGTGGTTGTATTTTGTGTTCCTAAGATGGCCTGCCCCATGGAAAGAAATGAGATAGGTTGCTCTGGGCTGCTGCTGTTGACAGGAGGGTGAGGGGACCTGGAACTGTTTTGCTTAACTTTGCCTTAGCTCACCTTGCAGGCTAGGCCCAAAGATGGCCTCTTTTCTTGAGGCCTTGTGTTATTTGCTTCTATTTTTTTGAGGGACTGGCAATTTCTAATTAAAATGAGAGGGTTATAGGTCTCTGTTAAAACTAATCCACTACACATCTCCAGTTAGGAGAATTGCAAATAATTTGTGTAAATACTTCCTCCTCAAGAAGATGGACCATAACTTCCCACTGCTTAAATGTGGGCTGTACATAGTGACTGCCTTCCAAAGAGCATCATTGAGAAATAGGGGAAAAAAGGATAACTTTATAGTGGAGTAAACCTGACAAATACTCCTTCAGCGAGGTGATTAACATCTAAAGTGATAAGGCATGTTGATAGGTTTATACTCTTGGTATGATGTGGTGAAATGGCACTTCTATGAGAAAAACATCAAATTCCAACTGAGGAGCATCCTACAAAATACCTAATTGGTATTCCTCAAAACTGTCAGTCTCATCAAAAACAAGGAAAGTCTAGGAAACTTTCACAGCCAAAGAAAGCCTAAGGAGACATGACAACTAAATGTAATGTGGTATTCTGGAGCAGAGAAAGAACAATGAATAAAACTAAGGAAATCTCAGTGAAATGTGGACTTTAGTTAATAATGTATCAGTGTTGGTTTATCAATGATAACAAATATCCCATGCTAATATAAATTGTTAATAATAAGGATGTGGGGACTGGGCATGGTGGCTTATGTCTGTAACTTTAGCACTTTGGGAGGCCGAAGAGGGAGGATCGCTTGAGGCCACGAGTTTGAGACCAGCCTGGGCAATATAGTGAGACCCCTTCTCTACAAAAAATATAAAAATTAGCTGGGTATGGTGGCATGCTCCTGTATTCCCAGCTACTTGGGGAGCTGAGGCAGGAGGATTGCCTGAGCCCAGGCATCTGAGGTTGCAGTGAGCTGTGATGATGCCACTGTACTCTACCCTGGGCAACTGAGTGAGACCCTGTCTCAAAAAAAAAGAAATGGTGGGGGTTGTGAGGTATATGGGAACTCTGTAGTATCTTTGTAATTTTCTATAAATCTAAAATAACAAGTTTATTTAAAAGAAACGACTGCAAAAATTAATCCACTGACTCCTGGCTAGTCAACAGTTGACTCTTGGATTAATTTTGACTTGGGACTATCTGCAGTGTTTCTCCACAATTTAAGAGTTGATTTTGCTGTAATTGATTTCAACAAAATAATAATTTGAGTCTTATTTTCTTTTAAAAGCATATTGAGATAGGAAAGTATATTTTAGAATAATTTTTGTTGAGAGCAGTCTTATATTTTAAGGATTTACTTAAAGGGAAGGCTTTTTTAAGGTGAATGTCGATAATTTTGAATTTCAAAAATTGATTGTGTGGGGGTGGCATAGGGGATAGGTTTGGAAGGGTGGCTATTGTAAATGCTCAGAGGAAGGATAATGATGGACTATCTGCAGAATCCTGGAGGCCATGGGGAAGAATAGTTAGAGTTGGAGTTTCAAAAGGGAGAATCAAGAGGACAAACTGCATGTGGGAGTGAGAAGGCAGGAAAGAGTATAGAATGATTCTCGGTTTCTGAGTAGGATGGCTGATTAAATAATAAGGGTAAGCAAGATCAAGAATGTAAGAGGAACATGGGAAAGAGAAGGGGGAAAAGAGGGATTTGTACTATGTTGGTTATAGTACATCGTTAAGTTGTCATAATAAGAGATATCTATAGAAATTTTAGTATTAGATATGAATCATGACCATTGTCGCAGTTAGAGATACGAGCTAGAGATGTTATGGGTGAGAATGCATAGTTAGGGTTCACAGGGTCCAGGTTTGAGCATCAGCTTTATAGGTGATTGGACTTGGAATGACTAACATTAATTAAACTTGTAAGAGATTGGTGTGTAAGTCAAAATGCTAAATTAGTGTTTATAGAAAGAAATATTGCTGAGTTACAGTACTCAAAACAGCTGATCTATGAATTTTTTTTCCCCTGCTGGGGGAAAAAACAAATCTATGGAAAGCTATATTATAATTGGAAATTGATTGGTGAGCAAGAACAATTGGTTGGATGATCTTAACCAAGAGTGTCATTAACTGGTGATAGTTTTCCATGTAATGATGTACTGATAATGATGAAAACATTCTGCTGGAGGGCAAATTAGAAAACTGTGGTCACCTCTCAGGAGACTTTGTCTGTGGGTAATTCTGAGGATACTCTGACAAATACTTTTTCTTACAGTCTTCACATAAACCATTTCTCTCTTTTTAAACTAATTACTATTTTTCAGACAAAGATATGTGATTTTCATCTTTTAGTTATAATTTCATACCGTTGATTTAAATTTTAGCTCAGCTGGACTTCTGGATTTCCTCTTCTACAAATCTTTTTCTTTAGTTGTTTCCTGTATATTTTCTTTACTTACTTAACTGTTGTCTGGTGTATTCCCCTCATTTTCCAATCTAACACTGTTTCTATAGAAACAGTGAAAGTCAGAAATTACCATTTTATTTAAAATATCTTGCTAGTATTGTAATAATTTACTCAATCAGTTTAAAATGAGGCATTTGGATTAAATAATGCCATGCTTCTTTAAATTTTAATTTTTATGGTATATTTCTTTTTTTTTTGAGACAGAGTCTCACTCTGTTGCCCAGGCTAGAGTGCTGTGGCGTCAGACTAGCTCACAGAAACCTGAAACTCTTGGGCTGAAGCAATCCTTCTGCCTCAGCCTCCTGAGTAGCTGGGACTACAGGCATGTGCCACCATGCCTGGCTAATTTTATATATATTTTTAGTTGTTCAATTAATTTCTTTCTATTTTTAGTAGAGATGCGGTCTTGCTCTTACTCGGGCTGGTCTCGAACTCCTGAGCTCAAACGATCCGCCCACCTTGGCCTCCCAGAGTGCTAGGATTACAGGCGTGACCCACCACGCCTGGCCTACATTTTGTTTTTAATAAAACTTTTTTTCACATGATTGAATATTTGTATCTTTTAAACTTTGAAAAGAACTGTAAAACCCTTGTAAATTCTGTTTCTTGAATGGTCAAATGTGTAGGGTAATAAACAACATAATGGCATTGGCATCATGATTATCCAGACATTCAGTAGTATAATGTGATACCAGTACATTTCCCCATTAAGAATCTGAGTCATAGTCTACATAATACCTAGTATTTTATTTCAATCCACAGAATGAAGAGGATTGGAATCCTTAATAATGACTGAAAGCTAGGTGTGGTAGTGCCCGCCTATTGTCCCAGCTACACTTAAGGCTGAGTCAGGAAGATCATTTGAGCCCAGAAGTTCGAGACCATCCTGGGCAGTATAGTAAGACCCTGACTCTAAAAATAAAAAAATAAAAAAAAAAAGAACTTAAACTAAAGCAGAAAACCTTAGTCTTGTGAGAGGTTCATGGATGAGATTTAGGGGTTTTGGGTAGACTCACCCAAAATTGTAGGTAGAGATTTTGACATGCATTTCTCCATAGCTCTCCATAGTTTTCCAAAGAATTGTTATCCTCAAACAGTGATTGTAACTCAGTAACAATCACTGAATGGGGTCTTTAAGCTGTGATTCTCAGTATACTTGAGGTCATAAAGCTGTTTAAAAGTCTGATGAAGGTAAATTTCCCAATTAGAGTACAATTTTAGAGGTTCTTGGATCCTTCAAAATCTGTTCTCAGACTTCTTGAACTTTCTATGTGGGATTCAAATAGACCACTGCCGATAAACACGTTGAGTCATATTAGGCCTTAAGCTCATTATTTCCGAAGTTTATAGTTGCATTTATATACATTCTTATTCTACATCTTTACCCTATTTCTCTGCTTAAATTTTCACCTCATATATATCAATGTGTATATATATATATATATATATATATATATATATATATACAGTAAGAACTTATGAAACACTGTCCCAACATGTATCTTAACTATTATTTCTTGCTCTTTTATACTCTATTGGCACAATTTTCAAAGTTTTTATTTTTTGAGTTTTTTTAGGAATGAGTGCACATTAACAAAAAATATAACTATATATGTAACTTCTTAGTTCAGTGTTTAGTGTTCTAATACATATATCAGTGCTGTATGTGCCAAGTTCAGTCAGTGCTCTGTTGACATGAATAGTTATCTTAAGCCTCAGTCTTAGAAAAAACAAAACAAAACAATTACGTGCCTGTAGTCCCAGCTACTCAGGAGGCTGAGTCAGGAGGATCACTTGAACCCAGGAGTCCCCCAGGTTGCAATGAGCTATGATTGTGCCACTTCACGGTGACAGAGCAAGCTCCTTTCTCTTTGGGGAAAAAAAAAATTAGTGGATAAATATATTAAGGGAGTTTTACATTGTGAGTTTTCCACATAAAATTTGTCTGTTAAGAAAAAAGTGTTTTGTAAGAAAAGTTGCCTCTAAGTTTTGGGGATGGACTGACTTTTTATATGAGAAGCATTCATTTCTCGATAATTCTTCTCTTTTATGCTTGGAGTTTTAAATGTGTGATGTTAGGATCACTTTGTCTTTTTTGCTTTGGAAATATTTTGTTACCAATTCTTAAATTTTAAATATTATAACTGCCATTTTGTGGGTTTTGATCTAAAATGGGTTTAGCACTACTAAATGACATATATCGGGTTTTAACTCTACAGTTCATGATAATCTGCCAGTTGTGTATGTCTACATACATAGTGTCTTAATTTTCACAATTTTAGTACTTTTTTGTGTGTGTGGTTGTTGTTACCTGGCTGTGCTTCATTAACTTTTTCATTAATAGATACTATTGAAATTGAACTTGAGAGATTCCACAAAGCCAAAATTATGTCCTCATTAGGGTATATTTCTTTTCTCTTTGGTTTCTTCCTCTTATAATGTTTCCCTTTTGTAGTGCTTCCATTCTGTTTTGATTCTATTCTAAATACTGATAGTTATTCACTTTTCAAAAAGCTATGCACATTTGAGATTTAGAAAAATTGAATTTGTGTCTAAGAGCATGATTTTTTTTAAAAAGGAATATCTTCATTTGATTTTAGAAGTTTCTTTTGAATATATTTTTCTAAAGAAAATAATATCAAATTATGTAAATTAAAAGTAATATGAATTTAACTTTCAGTGCAATGCGTGTTTTACTATCTAAATTACCACGACCGTGGATTGTGGATGAGAAGAAAGATGATGGTTATACTGCCTTGCATCTGGCTGCCCTTAATAATCATGTAGAAGTGGCTGAACTGTTGGTACATCAGGTAGGAAAAGCAGTTCAATAATATTTTTTAACATTACCATTCATTTGTTTATTACTTCATCAACTGCCTACTAGCTTGTAAGTAAAAACCCCATGATAATAAAAATTCGGTTATAATGCATATGTTATTTTCTGCCTAACACTGGTTCTTAAATGAAGAGGAGTGGTGTGTGTGTATGAGAGTGGATCCCTCAGTTCCAAGTATTTCCTCTGCACTGTCTTCCTGGATTCATCTGATGAAATAGGCATCAACTAACAGGGATTCCCCAGAATTGGAAATAGCATCAACCACAGCATCAAGAACCATTCATATTAATGGTATGGCCAAGCCAGGCATGGTGGCACATGCCTGTAGTCCCACCTACTCTGGAGCAATAGGAGGATTGCTTTTGGCCAAGAGTTCGAGACTAGCCTGGGCAACACACTGAGATCCCCATCTCTTTAGAAACAAACACAAAAACAAAAATAAAAAAAACCTGATGTGACCAGTTGCCATCAGACTGCAGACTAAAGCCAGGATCAAGGGATTGATTCGTAACTACTGCTGGACCCCTGGAATTTGTGGCTGGATAGCAGCACAGGCTTATCTTAGTCATTTCATTTGTCTCAGAATTAAGATGACTCTACATTTTTATGAGATTGGATTTTGGGGGGAACATATTTATTGCAGTTTTATGATGTTTTAGTATATTCAGCAAAATTTTGAAATGCTTCAATAAAGCATGTGCCATATAAATGCACTGAAGTTGCCAAAGAATTATCTGTGAGTCCTGACTGCAAGGAAGTTAAGAAGATGAAACAGCAGAAAAATTTAGCAAATAGTACATTATATGTAATTAGGTACCATATTATAAGATATATACTCCCCAAACTACAGAAATTTAAAGAAATAGATCAAAAGTTAAACTACGTATTTTATTCATTAATGAATGAATGAAAACTACGTATTTCATTTCATTACATTCATTCGTAAGTAGCATTTTGGGGATGCTATTATAAATTGTATTGTTTTTCTGTTTCCAATTTCCAATTGAATATTGCTAGTATATATAAATACAATTGTGTTTTGTATATTGCCCATGTATCCTATGACCTTGATTAAACTTACTTATTCTAGTAGCTTTTTTGTAGATTGCTTAGTATTTTCTACGTATTAAGCATACAGATCAAAAGAATAGAGAATGTAGAAGTAGAACCACGTATGTATGGTCAATTAATTTTTGATAAGAGGTACCAAAATAACATACTGTGGGAAAGTATAGTTTCTCAAAAATAGGACTGCAACAAATAGATATCCATACATCCCCCAAAAAAAGAAAAAAAAAAACCCAAACCTCCAAAACAAAAAGCCTTGACCTTTACATCACACCTTATATAAAAATTAAGTGAGTCATAGATCTGACCATAAAAGCTTAAGAGGGGGAATAATGCTTTAGAGGGGGAAAAAAAACAAAGAGAAAGCACCAAAAAAACATAGAAGTGTATCTTCTGACTTAGAGATATGCAAAGATTTTTAGGAGACAGAAAGTCATAATTATAAAAGAACAAAAACCTGATAAATTGGACTTCATAAAAAATTTAACTCTTGTATTCATTAAAAGACATAATTAAGAAAATGAATTGGAAAACCACACTAGGGAAAACATATATTTGACAAAGTACTAGTATCCCGGATATGTATAAAGAACTTTTACAACTTAATAATAAAAGGACAAATAACCGTATAAAAATAGGCAAAAAATTAAACATCCACATTTCCAAAAGAGTTATATAGTTAACAAATAAGGAAATGGTCGTTAGAGAAACAAACATTACAACCACAATGAGATACTACCAATCACCCATTAAAATGGCTAAAATTAGACAAAACTAAGTATTGGTTAGGATGCAGAACAATTAGAATTCATGTACATTGCTGGTGTTTTTTAAAGCAGGCACTTTGAAAATCAATTTTGGTGGTTTCTTACAAAGGTAGACATGTATTCACTATATGACCCCACTGTCCTACTTCTAAGTTATGTACCTGAGAACTTCAGACACATTTCCATGCAAATACTGATACTAAATGTTCCTAGTAGCTTTACTTATAATAGCTGACACTGGAAGCAAGCCAACTAGTTCATCAACTAGTGCCTGGATAAACAAATTGTGGTACACCCATACAATGAATAATACTTACCAAATTCTAAATGATAGAAAAGCTCAGTAAACTTAAAAAGAAAATCTCCCACTATCCATAGTTATATGAGAACAAACATGATAAAAAAAATTAACTGAGATCAGGTACTTCACAACCACATTCAAAGAAACATAAATAATAAAAACAAAGCAGAAACTCCCTTCTTGCAGAATACAGCATAACATTACTATAGTTTTAGCTCTACATGCTACCCCAAGCAAGGGCACAGGTGTGTATCAGAGTTGTAATCAGGGGGTGTGAATGGTTTTAAGAACTAAGCAAAATGATAAAACTTATCTTTCAAATCTTTAGCTTTTTTCTTAATTTCATTTTTTTTTTTTTGTAATTATGCCAGACATTGTGCTAGGCAGTTTTACATGTTATTGTTCTTAATCCTAACCGTAGCCCTGTGAAACAGGTTGTACTGTCACCATTTTGGAGCTGGGGAAATAGGCATGTATAATGCTTGCTTAAGTTCATGTAGCTTATAAATGAAAGAGCTTGAACGTAGGTCCTCTAACTTGAAATGCACTTGTTTTGCTCCTCAGTCCCTTTCCCCATTAGGCATCAGCTGTTCTCATAGAGTCCTTTGGCTATTCTAGGACATTGGGTAGGACTTTCTGCTTCCTTTAATGAATGTTTTTATGTACTAATTAAGCATTGCCTTCTTCTGACCTCAAGCAAAGTTTCTTTTCACTGAGTGAGAAAGAGCTCAAATATACAGCAAGGGGAAGTGAATTTCTCAGGTTATTAAAATAAATCTAAATCCAATATGAATACTCATTAATATAACTTTTTGTTTTTTTGAGACATAGTTTACTCTGTTGCCCTGGGTGAAGTGCAGTGGCCTCATCGTAGATCACTGCAACCTCAAACTCCTGGGCTCAAATGGACCTCCTGCCTCAGCCTCCTGTGTAGCTGGGACTAAAGGCATGCGCCACAATGCCTGGCTAATTTTTCTATTTTTAATAGAAGACAGGGTCTCGCTCTTGCTCAGGCTTGTCTTGAACTCCTGAGCTCAAGTGATCCTCCTGCCTTGGCCTCCCGGAGTGCTAGGATTACAGTGTGAGCCACAGCACCTGGCCATTAATACAGCTTTTTAGGAAATATTTACAGCTCAAAGGAGTCGATTATCTCCATTGCTATATGATGGATATTGAAAGAGAGGTGTATTTGAACTCCATTCTGTGCTTTGTCCTTTATTCTTGGATGGAATCACCATAATAAAAATAATTTTTAAAAAATGTGCTATTGTACTTCAGAAAGTTTGCTGCTCTGTCCATTTTTCTTTAGCAGCAACTATGAGAATAGTGTCACAGCAGCTGAAGGAGAAGAAAGTGGTAATGGTGTTCAGTGTTATTTATTCCTTATGAGTAGTTACAGTTTTAGCATTCTTCACTGTTGTCAAATTTTAACCATTTAAAATTTGTTCTTTTTATTCAGGGTAATGCAAACCTGGATATCCAGAACGTGAACCAACAAACTGCCCTACACCTTGCTGTTGAACGACAACACACCCAGATTGTTAGGGTAAAGTATTTATTAACGTAAATTTTAGCTTACAGTTATTTTAACCAGACAGATTTTTTAGGATCTCTTGCAGACTGAAATGATACAGTGTTAGATTTCTCAAAAAGCCGTAGGTAGTGCTCGCTTCGGCAGCACATGTACTAAAATTGGAATGATACAGAGAAGATTAGCATGGCCCCTGCACAAGGATGACCCGCAAATTCGTGAAGTGTTACATACTTAAAAAAAAAAAGCCATAGTTAAATGTACAACTTATGATTTTAGGCTAATACTTTGCTTGAGTTAGGTAAAGAGTTTTAATATCTAATAGCAGAAGTTTTTAGATTTTGATATTCAAAGTCTTTATAATTTTGTTGCTAGATTTGTGAATTCTCAATATTAAATGAGAAAATTTCAAAGTAACATGAATTCGTTTTAAAAAGTATATTCCTTCTTAATTTATATAATTGAGAGTAAACTACAAATTAAAAGCTTTGGCTGCACATTTGCTACTGCAAATTCCAAAAAACCTGAAATATATTTTTTTAGTTTACTAATCTGGTGACCCAAACAAAAATATGTGAAAGAGTATCAGTTTGCATATTTTTATAGAGCAGTCATTCTTAAAGTTTGGAGGCTGAACCAGTGGCATTAGCATCACCTGGGACCTTGGTAAAAAATTCATTCTTGGGCCCTACCTCAGACCAACCAAATCAGAACCTGTAGGGGTGGGAACCAGTAATCGCCGGTTTAACAAGCCCTCCAGGTAATTCTGATGGATGTCTAAATTTGAGAAATACTACCCTAGAGTGACATTTTAAGTAACCTTTTTGAGGCAAAGGGGGAAAAAATGCAATTTGCCAAAACAGGGAAGAGATTGAGATTGCTTTCTATAGATGGTATAAACAGCTTTTCTAAAGCTCTTTGATAGTATTTGTAGAAAAAGGATTAGGAAAATTGTTAAAGCACCACAAGCGAAATCTTAAACTTCTTTTTACTGCGTAAGTAATCTATTGAAATATGTCTATTATGCATTTTATCTAAGAGGTTGTGGATTAGCAAACGCTGTTCACATTTATTGTTATTTGAAATTCCTCTTGCTTAAAATTCTTCATTTATCCTCCATGACTTTCCTCTTAACATACATTTGGAGAAAATGGACCAAAAGAGAATGTAATCAATAACTTTGCTTGTTTGTTTAAATAATAGAAGAATTTTGAACATTATGATTTGGTCCTGGGGGAAGTGCTTAAAATATCTCAAGTTTCTAAAAATTAAAAGGAAAAAAGAAGTCTAAATTTGCCCCAGTTCCCATCATCTTAGAATAGGTGAATTAAGCAACATATTGATTCTCATTTCTATTTTCTCTAATTCAATATTTATTTTTATTTTTATTTTTTAAGACTAGTCAAGTGCAGTAGTGAGGAGGGGGGAAAGTAGTAGAACAAGGAGTTCAATCTGTAACTGACTGTGAACGGTGAAGTGAGATAACTCATTACCTTTGGACCAGCCTAATTCAATATATTTGAATAACCAGAACATATCACTCTTTGTAAGGAGCCACAGGAGTGGAGAATATTAGAAAGCGAAGACATAAAAATCATTAGCTTTATGGTATCTCCTGTAGGGCCAGGGTGCTCTCACTGTTGCTGTAGATAAAAATGTTGTAGTTTCTTATGGATGTGGATACTTTAAAATAAAATGTTTTTTTCTTTTAGCTTCTGGTTCGTGCAGGTGCAAAGTTAGATATTCAGGATAAGGATGGGGATACTCCTTTGCATGAAGCTCTGAGACATCACACTTTGTCTCAGCTGCGTCAGCTCCAAGATATGCAAGATGTAGGGAAAGTGGATGCTGCTTGGGAGCCATCGAAAAACACAGTGAGTAAAGATAATCTTTCATTCAGTACTAGTGGAAGCATTTTTTTAATGTAAGATCTTATATTTGCTGCTAATCTAATCTGTATCAGATAAAATATTTTATCAGAGCTACATACTTAGAAATTTAGTTTATGAACTAAATACTAAGTCAATACTAACTATATCGCTTAACATTTTTACTTAAAATTGTTCAGTTCTTTTTAAATTCAGCCATTCAAATAGGTAGAGGTATCTTGTGGTTTTAATTTGCATATCCCTAATGATTACTGATACTGTCTTTTTATTTTCTTGTCACCACATATATTTGACGAAGTGTCTGCTCAAATCTGTTGTTCATTATTTTGTTGAGTCTTTCGTTTTCTTATTATTGGGTTTTGAGAGTTGTTTATATAATCTGAGTATAAATTCTTGTCAGATATGTGATATGTACATATTTTCTCTCTGTGGCTTATCTTCATTCTTTTAACAGTGTTCTTGAATGAAAAATTTATTAATTTTTTCTTTCATCATTTGTGTTTTTTTGTGTTCCATCTGAGAAATCTTTGCCAAATGCAAGGTCACTCAGGTTTTCTCTGTTATGTTTTGTACTAGAAGTTTGTAAAATTTTAGCTGTTACATTTAGGTCTATGATTCATTTTGAGCTAATTTTTATATATAGTGTGATACATGGACCCAAGTTCACTTTCTTTCTTGTGAATATCCAGTTGTTCTGGCACCAGTTGTTGAAAGACTACTCTTTTCTACTGAATTGCCTGTGTACCTTTATCCAAAATCAGTTAACCATGTATGTGAAAGTCTCTTTCTGGATCCTGTATTCTGTTCTGTTGGTCTTTGTTTTTAGCAGTGTGATACCAGCCCCACTTCCTAATTATTGTAGTTGTATAATAAGTGTTAAAGTCAGGTAGTGTAAGTCCTCCAATTTGCTTACTATTTTTTCAGAGTTGTCTGACTGTTTTATTCTAAGTCCTTTACATTTACTTATGTCTCATTTTGAAATGGGGGGAAGGGAGTATCTGCCCTCATAAGACTGTTGTAAAGATCATGGAAAGTGCTTAAAGTAATACTTGGTTCTATGAGAAGGGGGAATTGCATTAAAAAAGAAGAAAAAATAATACCTGGTCCATTTTAGACACTCAATAAATGTTAACAATTATTGTGACTATTTTTGGATACAATGTTTGAATCAGTAGCTCAGATGATATTATCAGAACCTGATTTGTCTCATTCCCCATTTCTTGGCTGAATTCCTCGGTATTGGTTGTATTCTTAGTTGTCTCTCCTGTCATTATTTCAAGTTAATTGCTAGCAGCTCCAGAGCCAAATTGATTAGAAAAGACTGCTATTTCTTTAATCTCCCAATCTTAAGTCCTGCTCTTGAGTTTTATTGGCCTAAATTGACTTGACTTGGGTTGTATGTCCCTCCCTGAACTAGTCATATAGGTGAGATAGATACCTGGTTGGTTTGGGCCATTTTGGGTCCACTTCTACAACTGGAAAATGGGTCACTCCTCAATATGTATCAGAGAAAATTGAGAGTGGGGAAAAGGGGGAGGGGATGTTAGGACTGAAACTCATAAATATTCACTATACACTCACACACACATACACACAGACACACACACATGGTGGAAAGAATTGACAGCAGATTCCTAAAGGGAAAATTGACTCTTTTCATTTGATTTCAGTTAATAATGGGGCTTGGTACCCAGGGGGCAGAGAAGAAGAGTGCAGCATCTATTGCCTGTTTCTTGGCAGCCAATGGCGCTGACCTTAGCATTCGAAATAAGAAGGGTCAATCGCCACTTGATCTCTGTCCTGATCCAAGTCTCTGCAAAGCACTGGCAAAGTGTCATAAGGAAAAAGTCAGGTTTGTATTATTTATTATCATAAAACTTTGTATTCTATACAGAAAGCATCATGCAGTTTCATAATGGAGGACTTGACTACTTGAAAATGTCTTTGTCTTTGCTCTTTCTGTATCTTTGTGTTGACCCTTTCTTCCTTCAAAGTTTTCCTGCAGGCAGCATATCTCTTAAGTTGTGTTCCTCACATTACTAAGTGCAGTGCTTTATGCTTAATAAGTTCCAAGAAACTTTTCTAACTAGTCTTTTCTCCTAGTACTGCTACGTGTTAGAGGAATTTATAAGAAAAAATCTTACAGGGAAAATACTGTGATTAATGTTATATATATAGTTAAATTTTTATTTGTTTTTTATGTTATATATTTAATTTTTTTAGAGATAGATCTTGCTGTGTTGCCCAGGCTGGACTCAAACTCTTGGGCTTAAGCAGTGCTCCCACTTCAGCCTTCCAAGTAGCTGGGACTACCTGTGTGTGTCACTGCACTCAGCTCTGTATTTAAAATTTTAATAGAATCTTCCTAAGAGAGGCAGTTTATACTCTATGAACAGGTTATATGTCACCCAAACTCTGTAATAATTCTGGCACCCTGCACAGCACCTGACGTGCTCAATAAGTATCAATGAAGGATTGACAGACCGAACAAATGAATGAACCAATTCCTGGTGGTGTTTTCTCTAAAAATGATCATTTCAGATTTGTCTCTTTTTCTGAAAATAAACATGTTAATGATTTAATTATTATGACATAACTAATTTTCTTATTATGAGATATTACAGACATACCAAAAGGTACACAGCTCATTACTTTTTTGTCTGAACAGTGCTGTGCAATTATTGCCATTATTACCTAGTTCTTGTCACTGAACATTTTTACCTGTTCCTTGACCTTCGTGTTCTCTTGCCTCTCTTATAATTTATGTGTAGTTTTGGAATTTGTGCATAGAGCTATGTTATAAGTGAAATTAATATGATGAGATATATACATTTCTTTTTCTTTTTTTTTTTTTTTTTGAGGCAGAGTCTCACTTTGTTGCCTGGGGTAGAGTGCCGTGGCGTCAGCCTAGCTCAAAGCAACCTCGAACTCCTGGGCTCAAGCGATCCTCCTGCCTCAGCCTCCCAAGTAGCTGGGACTACAGGCATGCGCCACCATGCCCGGCTAATTTTTTCTGTATATTTTTAGTTGTCCAGATAATTTCTTTCTATTTTTTAGTAGTGACAGGGTCTCGCTCTTGCTCAGGCTGGTCTCGAACTCCTGACCTCAAGCAATCCTCCCACCTCAGCCTCCCAGAGTGCTAGGATTACAGGCGTGAGCCACTGTGCCTGGCTGAAATATGTACGTTTCTTTAAGTGTATCCTTAAAGAAGATAAAATTCTAATGGGTACTGCATTGGGAAAAAAAAATAAGAAAAAAGAAGATAAAATTCTATTACTGAAAAACATACAAAAAAGAAAAAGACAGTGCATTTATAAATATACAGATATAGGGCACTATGATTACTGCAAATAACTTTTAACAATGGGGTATAACAGCAGTCCCCAGCCTTTTTGGCACCAGGGACCAGTTTCATGGAAGACAGTTTTTCCACGGAGTGGGATGGGGTGGGGGGATGATGAGGAGGAGCTCAGGAGGTGATGTGAGGTGGGGAGGGGAGTGACTATAAATACAGATGAAGCTTTGCTGCTCACTTCTTGCTGTGTACCCCCCCAATTTTTCCATTGATGGAGGCAGAGAGTGGGTGGAGCTCTGTGGTCTGGTCCCTAACAGACTGTGGACTGGGGGTGGGGGACTGCAAGGGTATAAGATGGAGCCTCTGTGTGTATGTGTTTGTGTGTTCGTGAGTTTCTGAAGATTGAGGTAGAGACTGTGTCTTTTTCTGCAGCTGTAGTGTAGTCATATATATGTATTTCTGTGCCTTATAGCTACGTGTTTATAGATTCATTCTCTTTCTCTATAATAGAATTTTTTATGCTCCTTAGGGACACACTCAAAGAAATGTCAAAATGGCAGCTGAAGTGTCATATTTTCCCAAGTGCTTTACCTGTTGTGGACTCTGATGATGCCTTTGTTCTATCTTTAGTTAGGATACCTAACATGGTTGCTAGTTAGGATTTTTGTTTTATTCCTATGCCTTTGTCTGCTGGTTCTGTGTAGATAGAATAGGTTCTGAGTTAAATTTTGTTTATGCTAAAATATTTTTATGACTGTTTTTGATTTCTTTGTTAAAAGATTCACTCTTTTCCACTGGGTGAGGGTTTTTTCAGTTTGAAGTTTGAATCTGGCTAGAAGTATGTAAAGATGCAGAGGTGTGTATAAATAGAAAAATATTGTATATAGTGTTTCACACACAGATGTTAAAGCTTAATTTTTTAACATAACTAAAGTTGTTTTTATGTATACTAATGATACTCTAGTTGTATTTTAAAACATTTTAATTAATTTGTATTAGAAATATTTTGATAGACTTGATTTGAAATATTTTCTTTTATTAGTGGTCAAGTGGGTTCTCGAAGTCCTTCTATGATTAGTAATGATTCTGAAACCTTAGAAGAGTGTATGGTGTGCTCAGATATGAAGAGAGATACTCTTTTTGGCCCATGTGGACATATTGCTACCTGTTCTTTATGTTCTCCACGAGTCAAGAAATGCCTCATCTGTAAAGAACAAGTTCAATCCAGGACAAAGGTAATATGCTTTTAATATAGTATTTTATTATTTTATGAAGTTTTTTGAGACCATAATTAATGACAAATAAGATTATATGACATCATGAGTCTGTTTAAGTTTGTTCTTCCAACCAATGATTTAAATATAGGACTATATAATTTATACATTTATTAAGAGATCAATTCAGAATTTCTGAATTTATTGCTGGTTAACAGTCTTATTAATGTATTTATATTTGCCAGGTTCATTATTATCTGAATTCAATATTGTTACTCCAAGAAATGTTTTTTTCTAGCCCTTATGTGTTTCCTTCTAGAGTATAGTAGCTAAAAATAAAAGTTATCTATTGTTTTGCTTTCAAAGCCCCCTATAACCATAGGTACATTTAATTCTACTTTGTATTTTAGTTACTTGTATATCATACTTTTTTTGAGTTTTATATTCATTTTTGTAAAAACACTAGTTCTTTTTTTTGTAGAATATCACACATTCTAGATTTGTTTGATTGTTTTATCATAGTGTTGTTCAACTTGTTTCTCTGTTCTCAGTGTTTCCTATAAACTGGAAGTTTGGTGTAATGGCTTGGTTAGGGTCAGCTTAACATTTTTTGGCAAGAAAACATTCACATGGTGCCATGTACTTCATATTATGTCTCACCTGGAGGCAAATAAAGTTTTGTCCTCCTATAATTAATGAGGACCAAATTCTTTTTTTTTTGGAGACAGAGTCTCACTCTGTTGCCCTGGCCAGAGTGCCATGGCGTCAGCCTAACTCACAGCAACCTCAAACTCCTGTGCTCAGTCGATCTTCTGCCTCAGCCTCCTGAGTAGCTGGGACTACAGGCATGCGCCACCATGCCCGGCTAATTTTTTTCTATATATTTTTAGTTGGCCAATTAATTTCTTTCTGTTTTTAGTAGAGACGGGGTCTTGCTCTTGCTCAGGCTGGTTTTGAACTCCTGACCTTGAGCGATCTGCCCGCCTCAGCCTCCCAGAGTGCTAGTATTACGGGTGTGAGCCACCGCGCCTGGCCATAGGACCAAATTCTTTATCCACTCTGAACTTTTTACCCATTCCTGAGTCCTTTAGCTTGT